>JAFVLL020014767.1:0-51146 GCA_021397915.2 Tor tambroides | reverse complement strand
TACTGTAATTCCAACAGGTTTAGCAGGAAAAAAGACGGAACCGGGTGCGTGTATGAGCATTCACACATTCATGTGTTTTTGCTTTACTTGTGTGGGCATGTGAAAAGTGGTTGTCAGTGTCTTTGTGTACGTATGTGAGTGTTTTTCTTACTTTAAAACCATTGGCAGCCACAGGTTGGGTGTAAACACACTGTATTACTCCAGCCGCAGTGCTGAAACTGTTGCCGTTGACTTTTCCCCTTGAGGCCGAAGCTTATTATTAAGTGTAATTTAGGACAGTTTACCTCAGTTTTGCTTCTGTTTAGTGACCTAATGTGCCATTAAAACACTTTCCTTTCTGTTTCTTTTTCCCGGTCTCCTACAGGTGGACAAGCAGTGATGTCACACAGCTGAGGACATTCCCACTCAGTGAGTATTTGCTCCATAATTCTTAGCAACCAGTTGTCATCACTTTTTTTTTTTAAACCTTCCTGTGACTTTGCATTTGTTGCAAGACCAGTTTTCCAGTTTTGAAGTCATTTGTCACGGTTATGCACCTCTGTGTTTGTTTCGGGTAATTGGAAGCTGTAACCGAAAAGGGTGAACACAGATTCAGCCGATTTAAACCTAATTTAATTTCATTCTTAGGATGCGAGCCCCTCTTCTCACCCCTCTCCCTCCCAATTAGCTGAAACAAAGCTCTCCAAAGGCAATTGTTAGGTTGACATTTCTTAAGCGTGCTTTGGTTTTTTTGTTGTATTTGTAAAGATCTTTAATTTGGCAATTCATTTTCACAGCCGAGTCTCTCGAACGAACCGCAGCCGTGGAGAGAGCTTGTGCTTTGGAACAAACAAATCAGCCGGTTTCTCTCTCTCCCTGTGTGGGCTCAGGCTAATTGGTAGCGCGGATGCTGGTCGTGGTGTTAGCGGTGATGCTAGGCGGGCGGCAGCCTCTCAGGGCTCTCTGCTCGGCTGCATCGTTTCATTCCCCAGCTCCCTGGTGGTTTCAGAGAGTGACAGAAATACAAGGACGTTTCTTTCCACTCTCTCGCCGTCTCCTTCTCCCTCTCATTCTCTCTGTCTATACCACTAACAAGTGACAATGTAGAGTTTGAGTTCTGGAGTGCTTAAAGACTGAGAAACGGACTGCAGCTGCCTCAGGTGAACATGCAGCTGTGTGTAGACCAAGTGCTTCCTCAGATGTGCATGTGTGTCTGTGTGGTGGCTTACAGATGACTTTTATTAGAAAAGCGCTCCATTCACACTCCAGAGGAAACAATATATATGGAAAGAAATATAAGGATGGCAAGAAAGAGAGAATGGGATAGGGAAAAACAGAGAGAGACAAAGACAGCGAGACAAAGACGGGCTCTCAGCTCCTCAGCTACACATCACTGCGGCCTCTCGCATTGGCAGCAGTCACTGCCACCGTCTCAGCCATCAATAATGGTAATGGAAGCTCCATCCGAGCATTGATTTCTGGGAACTGTAGGAAGGCGCAAAGGGTCATCCGTGCTCAACGGCTCTGCTCATTTAGTGAAGGCGAGACGGGTCAGGATTTCAGCATGAATCACACTAACATTCCTGTATGTCTGACTTACAAGGCAATCATGCTTTGAGGCAGCACTGTGCACGTCTTTTAATGCCAAGGCATTGCCCTAGAAAAAAATTGGAGAAAAACTCGTTTTTGGGGCTGTCAGTTTAACACCTTCATTTACTACAATTAATTACAAAAAATAAGGTGTTAAAAGAATTGGCACATTTAATCATGCCCTCTGACTTACAGGCAGCGTGCTTCATCAAACCGCATTAGCAGGCGGCAATGAACAACAACTATGAAACAGAGATACGGCTATAGTAGTGTCGTTACTATAGTAGTAAGTATAGCATAAAACTGTTTAAAATAAATATAAAAAAAAATAAAGATGAAAAACTTGAATTAAAAATAAGAAGTATAATTTGAAGTAAACTAACAATAAATTAAAGCTGAACAGAAATAATAATAAAATAAAACTAATAATAATGACAAAGCACATAGCAAAATTACTAAAATGTAAACTAAAATTTGAATGACAACTAAAAAGAAATACTGTACAATTAGAGAAATAATAAAATAACACTGTTCTTTAAAAGTCCTTATGTCTAGTTCAGACAGATTGGTGACTTAATTACAGAATCCACTTTTTTGTCTGTTCAGTGGTTTACTTATCTACCACAATAATTTAACCCATTTGATTTATTTTAATTTGGTAACTTTTCTCAGCAAATATTGATATATGCTGTTAACTGTGACATATTTATAACATGTGACAGATTTATGATCTCCATAACATGTAATCAATTCACTTACAATTTTTTTTAATGATTTGATGTTTTTTTTTCTAGAATGTTACATCCAGCATTGCAAATTAAGGATATACAGGTTCAAAATTTGAGATTCGAGAAAATGTAAAATAAGTTGCTTAGCAAAAGTCTCTGCCAAGTTCATAAAAGTAAATATAGTATTAAATGATAGTAGAAACTAAACAAAAGCATACTGAAGTTCTCGCAAGAGTATCGGTTATAGGGATGAACTTTCCTTTCTCATGAAAAAAAGAAAGGAAGGAACAAAACAAAACACTGCTTGGACACCCAGAGGGAATTACAAAAGTTTATGGATGGAGAGAATATCAACCAGTCTCTTTGGAGAGTTGAAATTGTAAAGTAAAATCAGGTCTGTCAGGACATATCGAGGAAAAACACACTCCTCTATCCTTTTCGTTCTGAAATGGAGGTTATAAGTTGCAGTCACTGAAAATGCTGGAGACTATATGGAAGAGAGAGAACTGAGCTCTTGCAATCTTGCCCAGGGGCAAACCAGCTATTTATTAGCGCACATGTTAAACCCTCTCTCTTCAAAGCAAACTTTCCTCCCAGCCTCCCACAGAGGGGGAAAGAGAATAATAAAGCAGAGGAAATGGCATTTCTCTGCACAAAGTGGATATGAGTGTGTTCAGTGTAACCAACTACTCTTTATTTCGAGTAGAGAAAGAAACGGAAAATAAAAGCAAAGGAAGACAAAAGAGGGTGGTAAAATGGAAAAAAGAGGCAAGAGAGTGTGTTTGAGCATAGATCTTGGCCAGGCAGTGTCAGGCTCCTGGCCTCTCTCTTTCTCTTTCCTGCATCCCTGGGGATGGCTCATAGCTCATACTTCCTGCTGGAGAGATCTTGAGCAGGAATCATGGTAGAGGGGTCTGTTTTCATTGCTGGTGCTGTGCAGTAGGAGTGTGTCTGTACTTAAAGGCCAGAGGCAAAACATACCGGTTGTTTGATACAAATAATGCAGGCCTGCTGGATTCTGTGTGTGCGCGTGTGTGTGAAAGGTGTAATGGACCCCTGCCTGAACTCTGCTGGGCCCTCCAGATCCCCGGTGAGAGTTATTACCTCAGTACAAAATGCTGGACACACACACATATGCACACACACAGTGAAGGAGAGAGTTTGAAATGGGGTGCCTCAAGTGTCTGTCATTGGCCCTTTTTGTTTTCTCTCTCTCTCTTTGCCCTCTGCTTGCCATTTGGAATTTTACTGTTCCTTCTTGCCTTAAATATTTATGCCCGGCCAGGGTACGAGGCCATGCTGATTCCGACTGTTCTGGAGGATACAGCAATAAATACTGAATCTTCCATAGAGAGAAAGAATGAGTCAGTTATGAGGCAGTTAATATTCAGAGTACATCATAAACATAATCTCCTATTATCTTGCCTTAGCCAGGGCCCCCCCACTTGCATAAGTGTTATCATCTATGGCTTTACACACATACACACACAATACACATCTACAAAGTGGATAGACGCTATTCATTTGCTGTTGTCATTGTGTTTTAAAGTGGCAGCGCAATGACAACATAAGCCAAAAATAACAGTATAGGAACATGTAGGCACTGCTGTATCCATCACAACTAGAAAGATAGATAAATGAAAACAGAAAATAGAAGATGGGGCTGAGAGAGCGGGAGGGAGAGAGAAAGAAAAGGAGAGGGGAAAAACATCCAGAAGGTCAGGATCAGCGGGTGGCCATCTAAGGGAGCGACATGGAGAGACTCCGATTGAGTTTCACCCGCCCCGTTACCGTGGAGATCCATCCAATAATACCACCCTATCCACAGCAGAATCACTATAATACACTACACCTACAACAGACTGACAAATAGTACACTGGCTAAACTGAGACAACCACAGCAGGCAGTGCTCAAATCTGAAGCAATATCTCGCTAATGCTCCGTATGAATCCACGTATTTTGCTTCAGCAGCACAAATGTTTTAACTCAGCCCAACCCTAAGACAGGTGTCCTTTTGAAATAATGAAAACAACCTATTTGTTGATTGTGGTTCAGCTAAACATGGTAGAATAATTTGGGAGTGTCAATGTGGTTACCATGTTTTTGGATTGCAGATAACTCAAGACCAGACCTATCCAAATTTGGAGGTACCTGATGTTCTGTAACACCTTCTGCTTAAAAACAGACACAAGAAATGAATCTAAGAATCAAAATGGACACTAAGCCTTGGGGCTTTTCAGAGCAACTTGGCATAAAAGGACAAGCGCTTTATCGGTACTGCTCTTACAAACATACTGAAACGGCTCGAAATTAACCAGCAGTCACCTTCAGGCATTCGCCATGCGGCCACTTATGCCATTAAGCAAGCAACAGTTGAGTGAAAAATATTTGATTTTGAGTCATTTTCTTCCCCCCTGAGTGGGTAAATGACCATTCGCTGCCACCGCTGTCTCCCTTGAAACGGCTTTTCCTTAGATGAAGATGAATCATGAAATGTCATTTTTAAAAGTTTTCAAGTCATTCACTTGAAAAATGACAAGTTGAAGTGGCAGATACTCATATATTTTAGATGCTACTTATACCACTTTGTAAGTTCTTTCGGGCCTCTTCCAAAACTTTATCAATGTTAAATAAATCTTCTCATGAACAATAAACAATGAAAGTCATTAGACAATAATACGTTCAAAATGCCTAGTCAACACTAGACCCTCAGAGACCTAATGAGAGCCAGATCGAAACCAGTTCCAGTTTAGACCCTCTAAGACCAGATTAAAAATAGGACCCATGAGGCCTAGATTCTGAGAAAGACCATATAATCAATGAATCATCTAAAAAAATAGAAAACAAAATGCTGAACTCTGTACAGCTTAGGTAATTTCTGGGACTTTCCACCAATAGGGCTTTTTTTAGTAAATGGTGATGGAGGTTAACTTCAGAAAGTGATTGTAAACTTTAGGATGTCTAACTAAACATTATATGAGTTGTTCATTTTCATTTCATTTTGTATGAGGTTTGCAATTTTTGCAACCATGATATCAAAAATTCTGGTTATGTCTAAATCAGTGGTCTCAAACTCAATTCCTGGAGGGCCACATCTCTGCAGAGTTTAGCTCCAACCAGCTCCAAATCACACCTGCTTGGAAGTTTCTAGTGATCCTGAAGACCTTGATTAGCTGGATCAGGTGTGTTTGATTAGGGTTGGAGCTAAACTGTGCAGAGCTGTTGCCCTCCAGGAATTGAGTTTGAGACCAATGGTCTAAATGCAGTTTAAAACCTCCACTTTTATGAGTTTTTTTTTTTTTTAGCAATAACATTAAATAATCATCAAAATTATGTAGTCAAAATGCATAAAAGTAACCATATAACATACAAATAACAGTAACATCCAATACTAGTAACAGTGTTAAAATATGGCATTTGTGGCATTTGTTTTCATGGGCCAAATATACTGCATTTGTTAAAAGTGCCATAGAATTCATGCAAATTCTTTTCTTTGCAATATTGAAGACCTTAAGAACACTGAAGACAGTCTTTTTTGAGACTTGAGACTGAGACCAAGGGCTTAAGACCAAGTTCACATGAGGCCCCAACTCTAATATCTTTTCATTTAAGCAATTCTACAATTATCATCCCTCAAAACGTCTTGACTTTAGCATGTTACATGATGTAATTAGTCTGGGCAAACTTATTTCCGTAATCAGCAAGTAGGGTTTATTGTGTCATTTGTAAAGACAAGAGGTTGAGATGATTTGGTAGATGGGCGAAACACATCCAACATAGCTACTTTCTTTCTAATGCTGGTGTACGTGTTTGTGTGTATGTGTGTTTTCCCGTGCTGACGCTAAAAGCGGCGTGAGGACGGATCTGAAGGAGTGAGCGCTGGAATACTAATGAACAAACAGAAGAAGAGGCTGTGTGCTCCCGTCTACCTCTGCAGTGGGCTCACTCGCTCCTCTCTCTTGCTCTCTCCCTTCATCTGCACCTCTCGCTCACACAGAGGATAAACTGTGTACATGATGACATTTACACCGCAGTTGCACGCAGAGGGAGAGTGTGTGTGTGCACGCGTGCGTGTGTGTGTGTGTGTGTGTGTGTGAGCCCTCTCATTCCTCTCCCCACCTCTGTTTTTTTCCCTGCTCTTCCTTCATTTGGCTCTGTGCTCATCTTCTCTCCATCTCTCCTTCTCTCGCTGTGTGTGTTCAGCACAGGATGCGCACCTCAAGGGAGCACACACACACAGGCCATTATTTATGTCTTTTTTGAAGGGCAAATATAAAAAGGAGTGGCTTTGCTTTACTGCCACAAATTTGATGCGCTGGCTGTGGATCCAAACACACGCTTACGACTCTTACTGAACAGTAGCCATAAACTGTGGGTATGTGTGAGAGGAAAAGCAGCATCACAGCTTACATGCTTTGCTCTGTAGGGTTTATGTTCCATTTAGAGTGTAAAAACGTGTGTACGAGGTGCGATGAGGGAGTGTGTGGTTTTGGGGTTGGCCGGCGGGTGTCTCTCCCTTCTCTCAGAGGAATCGGGCAGTTAAGGGCAGTTAGAGGGGCTCTTGGGGAGGTTGGGGGCCCTCAGAGAAGGTTAAAGAGATTCTATTGAATCTAACTGCCCCCCCTTTCCCACACACCAAGATTTGACCCCTCATAAACACACCTTTCACACCAACCACACACTTTCTCACACCTGTCTCATTCACACTCCTAGACATAAACACACACACACACACACACACACACAGCCCTAGAATAGCAAGCCACCCAGGGATCTCCCTCCCTCGACCCAGGGTATTTAGAGAGAACCCGCAGCAGGCCCTGAGCTCAGAACGAGAGCCGGGACGATCTGGATCCAAGGTGGTCCGGGGAGATTCTCTGAGCATATCAGGGGCTTTTTGTATTCTGGGTGTCCAGGGAGAGCTCATTACGCTGGGTGTGCGTTCGCAGAACCTCCCTCACCTCTTGGAAATAGAGAGAGAGCTGCGATTCTGGACCTCAGGGAGGTCATTACAGAAAGAGAGGCTGAGATAGAGAAAAAAAAAACAGGGAGAGAGGTGGGTATGAAGTCTTAGAAACAGAAGCGGTGAAGTTTGCTGATTCGTGCCCACGGTGGAGGTCTCTGAGTGTGATTTTGTGCATTTTTGCAGCATTTGTTTATAGTTGTAGTGAAGAAAGGATGCACAGAAGAAAGGAACAGGATTGGCAAATGATGCCAGGCAGACTCAAACCTTCATCATTCACATGAGCACCAAAGCTCAATAGCTACATGCACCCAAATAGTAATCAGATTGATGGCTCAATCTTCATGTAAACACCTCAATCAGTCCAATTGATCTCAATCTGAATGAAAGGGAGATGAAAGACCTGAAATAAAAAAACGAGCATGTAAATGCTTGAATCTGGCTGACTTCTCAATTGGATTTAAAATGCCTTGTCATGTTTCTTTTTAGATATGTAAGCAAGGTAAAAACGACAAGTAATTACATAGTTGTGGGACACGTTATCACAACGGCTTTCTTATTTTGCTACACCACGGCACTGACGCGCAGGATGAGGTTTCAGAGCAACTTACAAATATTTGCTGAAAATTTGCTGATTTATTTCACACAACATTGACTCCAAAACATTAAAAAAGTGCTATTTAGAAGTGACACAAGGTAGAACTTCAACATGATTGTCACTGGGAAATGGCCAAATATTGTCTGATTTATCTGTCATTTATCAGGGTGGTGGTTTAGAGCAGTTGATACAACAAGAGCGTTTCTCTGTCATATCTGGCTATTGTTTACAGCTCACAAGGGTCTTGAGTGTCAGGGGGGAGGGACGGATAGTTTGGCATGCAGATGGTCCAGGGAAGAGGGGGGCATTGTGTCTGTGTGTGGGTGATGTGCAGGGAGATATTTAGTATTTTATTGGTCTGTTCCAGAGGACCCAGCTGCTAGGTCATTCCCTGCTGGCACACACGCAGAGGGAGAGAGATGGTGAAAGAAAATACAGAGAAAGAGGGGGTATTAGTGTAGATGTCGATGCGAGCAGAGAGGATTTAAAGCGCAGAGGAGAGAAGAAAAGTGAAAAATCAGAGCTAGGATGAGAGAGAGCGAGACGGAGAGGAAAAAAGGGAGAGAAGGAGCGGGAGAGAAAGGAAAAGAGAGAGGAGAAAAAAAACGAGGGAGGGAAAGAGAGATAAGCAGCGAGAAAGTGAAATGTGTCCGCCGTGATCCATCAGCCCTGCAGCCACACTAATCACAGGTGGAATTCAGCAAGCTCTTTAAAACGCTGCCTCTCATTTCAAACCCTGCCCTCAGGCTCTCTCTGTGTGTGTGTTTAGAAGTGTGTCAAAATCTCTCTGCTTGCCCTATTTTGTGTCTGTTTGTATGTGTATTCCACAGCGTGTGTGTGTGTGCGCGTGTTTTAAGAGAAAGACAGGGATCTCACGAGACGGCGCGTGTAGGTTTGTGTGTATGCATGCATATTTCTGCATGTGTGTGCACCTGTTTGTGTGTGTAAATCCCCCAGAGACGATATCTGGCTCAAACAGCTCCAGTGATCACAGATTGTGCCGTTACTCTGTGCGTGTGTGAGCGAGCAGAAAAGAGATGGAGCGCAGAGGAGAGAGGTGTGAGTGTGTGTGTGTGTGTGTGGGAGAGAGGGCAGAGTCTTTGTGTCTCTACCTATCCCATCATCCCGTTCAGCTCAGCAGAGGTGACACCAAGGTGAGCGTGAGCGCTCTCTCTCCTTCTCCATCACACCAGCACTGCCTCTTGCCCTCCCTAACCCTCCTCTCCTCCTCTCTCTCTCTCTCTCTCTCTCTCTCTCTCTCTCTCGCTGTGCCTCTCTGCACGGCTCAGTGGCAGATGGAGGCTGTGTCAGCAGGGAGAAATGGCCATTCACACACTCCTTACACACACTCTCCCTCTCTCTCTTTCTCTCTCTTGCTCTATCGGGATGAAAAATTTTGGCCAATACGGATAGCTGATAATTAACTGATACTGAAAAAACAAAAAACTCTTACATTGGCAGATATCAATATTATCTGTCTGTTTATCCATCTCTCTATCTGTCCGTCCATCCATCCATCCGTCTATCTATCTATCTGTCTATCTGTGTCTGTCTGTCTGTCTGCCTGTCTGTAATGAATAAAAATACTTGTAATTATTAAAGATAATTAATTAAATGTTGTGGCAGATCAGAAATCAACCATTGGATGGATATCTGTTTAGTTCTTATGAAACCTACAAACAAAGATTATACTGTTTGAAATGGTAAAAATAAGACCTGACATCATCTGCTTTCAATGTCCAGTCAGACCAGTGCACTATATAGGTGGCTGATATCAATATGTTCACCGTTACATATCTGTATCTGTCTGTCTGTCAGCTGCTTATAATTAGTTGGTCCTTGTCTTAGTGGTTGGTTTCTTGGTAACACTTTCTATGAAGCCCGTATTTATAATAAATTATAAAGGTATTCTTAAGACATTATAATGAATGCATAATGCATTATAAATAACTTTATAATATGTTATATCATCTCATGAATATTCATAAGGACAGTTTTAATGTATTATAATAGTTACTTATTTGTAATATAGTTTTTAAGTGTAGGATGATTTATAACATATTAATGAACATGATCCATCCACTTAAGTTACGATGGATTATATTTCTCATAGTTATAATGTATTATAAGTCTCATATCTTGCCACCTTACTTGTGTCACTTTACTTAAAGCAGACAAAGACCACTTATAAGTAATAATAATATTTTTTTTTCTGAAACAGCCATAAGATCAGATATCAGATCAGATGAATGTGTAATATGACACATTTGCTTTGAACATTTTTTTTAAATATAATATCAGTTTGATTATTTTGATGGCACCCTTTAGACAGCTGTTGATAAGTAACTCTGCAACTACATGTCAACTAGCCGACATGAAAGTATTAGTAGTGTGTATGCTAAATATACTGTATGCTAACATTTTATTTTGATGGTTCCTCAACAGACAAACTGAGTATAGGATACTTTGCAAGTATGTGAACGTTCTACCTACCCTACCTAAGTCTACTAATACAATTAGTTATATATATATATATATATATATAAACATTGCACTCAAGAGATGTAGTAAGGTACTGTGCAGATCTTAAATAAACAATGTCAAGCTATGATATAGCTCACTATAAATGAAGTAGATTTAATATGGCGTTCATTGTGTGTTATAAATAATCATACTCTTAAAAGTTATAACCACAAATACGTAAGTACTATAATGTATTATAATTGTTGTTATGATTATTCATGAGATTTTATAACACATTATAAGGTTTTTTATAATGCATTATGCATTCATTATAATGCCTTAAGAATACCCTTATAATGTATTATAAATACAGGCTTCATAGAAAGTGTTACCGGTTTCTTTTGGTTCAGCAAACAGTAGCAGATACTGTCTCATTTTTCTCAGTTACGTCACTACAGTCACAGCGTATCTGAGTCTGACCTCTTTGCACATGTGTGTGAGCGTGTCACGCAGGTCAAAGAAGTGGAAATGTGCGATCATCATTTTGTGTTAATACAGCTATTAAAACTCAAGGTGAGAGTGAGATAGAAAGGTCGGAATGAGTGGGGGAGAGGGAGACTGAGGAGACGGCAGGAGGAACAAACGATGCACAAAGCGGGTGACAGCGCAAGCTGCTTTAATATGTATGTATTGCAGGTTGATGGTTGATTTCATTAGCAAATCTCATTGTTATGCATGGATTGTTCTCCTGCAGCAAAATGAATATTGCATTCATGCCGCCCGTAGGTTTGGACAAAAACGTTTGGATTTTTAACTGCAGCCTTAAGGAAAAAAACAAAACGTGTTTTATGAGGTTTTCCCTCCGTTTTTCTCTAGATCCAATTGATGGCAATTAAAAGCATTTAGCGCGTTGTCATTCACTATAGATGAGGCCTTGCGTAGAGAAAGAGGGTTTAATGTGTTTGCCCCTGGTTTTGTGTCTCTGACATGTTTAATTGTAACCAAATGCCCGTCTTTGTCTTTCTGTGTGTGTGTGTGTGTGTGTGTGTGTGTGTGTGTGTGTGTGTGTGTGTGTGTGTGTGGTTGTGTGTGTGTTTTGCTTTTTCAGCTGGGTGTTTCTATGGACGTAGTGTGTGGTGTATGCCTGCTTGAGATCGTGTGAAATAAGGGGTTGATGTTAGTGCGTGTGAAAATGTGTGATATTAGAGTGTGTTTTGTGTTAATGACAAGCCTGTATAGCCAATCTCAGGTTGTATAACAGGACTTTTGAGCTGAGCTCGGTCTCTGGTGAATATAGAGGTCTCTGTGTGTGTGTGTGTGTGTGTGTCTCTCAGAGGTATTAATAGCCTGACCAGGCACAGGAAAAAAAGACTCATGTTTTTCCATCTGTTTTCACAGGAAACAGTCAGGACGGATTATCTTTTACACACACACACACACACACACACACACACACACACACACACACACACACAAACAAACACACAAACACACATACAAGCTCTCTTTCTCTCTCTCTTTTTCTTTGGGCTAATGATCTGATGGCTATTGCAGCACATCTCTGGTTTTCTATGTGGATTATGGAATCATTTGAAATATGGACGTTATACTTTCCATTCGGATATTCTGGTTTCTCTGTCATATTCATCAGAGTGATTCAGGGAGAAATAAAATCATTTCTGGACTGATATTTTCTGCAAATCTCAGTGAAGCTGATCAAACTGATGGAGGTCTGGAGTTCGTGAATCAAAAGCACATAATGGCCACACACACTCAAAACCACCGTGTTATTTGCTTTCAGGCAAAACACACATTTTTGTTTGAGAAATAAGAGAGAGCTCAGACTCTCGGCCACTCTGACTAAAGGTTAGTCACACACTCGAACAAATTCACAGGTGGGAATACAGAAAGGTGTGTGGAGATGACTGTTCACTGGGTGATTACAGGAAAGCTCAGAGTAAGCACACCCAAACAGACACAAGAACAATGTGTGCACAGGAACACACACATACACACACACACACACACACACACACACACACACACACACACACACACACACACAGAGTGGGCTTCAAAGTCTGAGACCACAAGTAAAATGTTTCTATTTTGCATCAATGTTCTGAAGTGAGTGAAAATTTTACTGAAATCACAGTTAATCACATATATCAATATTTACTGAGAACAATATTGATTCAGATTAATGCATTGAAAAGACATTACAAAAAGTGGCTTTAAAATTCATAATATAATTTATGTTTACATAAGTCAATAACTGCCCTCTGTCTTTCATTTTAATTGTTGGTTTTGTACATACTGACGGACACCTCTTGCCATTACATCACATCCTGTTGTTTTTAGGGTCTTGTGCAATGATTGACACATTTAAGACTTTTTTAAAAAAAATTAAAATTTAAAAATTATATCTTCATTATAATAACAATCAGTGAAAAGTTAAATTGTGAGAAAATTAACATGAATTTAATGAGAGCAGCACTAGAGCTGATGATCATGATTTGAGAATGATCCAAAGAGCATCTTGAGCTTCAGCGGAATCAAGAACATCTGCACAAAGATATCAGTGTCACAAATTTGCTTCATTTTTATTAATGATCTAGAAACAGGCTAGTCCAAAATCTAAATATATCGTCATATGTTGTAAAAAAAAATATATTTCCAAGTTTAAAAAAAAAAAATCCTATATTTTCAGTGTGGTCTCAGACTTTTAGACTCCACTTTAGATACACAGTCTCTCATTGGTCTGTTGATATCTTTTGCAGAAAATGCACAGATTGTGTCCAGCCATCTGCTATTGAAAGAGCACATGCTACAGTGTCTGTCAGTGCATGTGTTTTAGAGCTGAGGGGAGAGATAGAGAGAGAGAGACCTGTCACATGCAGCCTACATTCAACAAACCCAAACACTTTTGCTTCATATCATTAGAACAGTTTAGCAGATGAGTGTTTTTTTAAAAGTGATCGCCTGTTGCTTCATAGGACTCCAGCACCTGTATATGTGTGTGTGTGGATAACGGTCTGTGCCATTAGTGTGTCTCTGTGTGAACAAATACACACACATTCTCAGTTTTTCTCAGTTTCTCAGTGATTTGCAGCATTGTAGCAGTATACAGGAAGTGCAGAATCGACTTGCGGTCAATAGTGAAAGTAAATGTGTGTGTTTGTGTGTGTGTGTTTGTTTGTGTGTGTATGTTTGGCAGGTGGTTGCTTTGCTGTACTTAGGGTAAAAAAATAAGCCAAATCAAACAAAACCATACCTTGGGGTAAGCTTAAAATGACTGATAAGTAATAAGTAATAAATTATGGTAACACTTTAGTTTGGGGACCAATTCTCACTATTAACTACTTTTAATGACATTTGCCTTAATAAACTCCTAATTTGCTGCTTATTAATTGTTAATAAGTTAGTTGTTAAGTTTAGGTATGGGGATCTAAAATATGGTTATGCAGAATAAGGTATTAATATGTACTTTAAATATGTTCTAAGTACTAATAAACAGCCAATAGTAATATGCATGTTGATAAGCAACTAGTTAATACATTTACATTGAATTATTTAGCAGATGCTTTTATCCAAAGTGACTTACAAAAGGAGGACAATAGTGAGAATTGTGTATATAACTAGTATAAACAGTTTAAATAAATAAATAAATAAATAAAACGTCCTAAATAAAAACGTCCCAAAAATTCCTGGATAGTAAGAAGTTTGTGTGTGTGTGTGTGTGTGTGTGTGTGTGTGTGTGTGTGTGTGTGTGTGTACCTACTTAACCATATTTTGGGGTCAAATATTTAACCTGAAGTGGGCTATGTGTAAAAGCAGTGTAAAAATAAAGTAAATAAAGTTTTTGTTTTTAAGTTGTAAAAATACAGAAAGTTTTCAGTTAGGGTTTGGGAAACAGTTAAGTTACAGTATTTATAACTAGCTGTGTATAAAAACAATAGATGTCTATGCAATGTCCCTTTAGATAGATAAGTAAAGGTGTGTGTGTGTGTAGCATTTCAAAGCCAGTCATTTTTTGTCAAATGTACAGAGACTAAACACTCTGTCACAATCAAAGCAGGAGACATGAATACCGTTGTAAGCTGTGTGTGTGTGTGTGTGTTTTTGTGAGATAGTCGTGTGTCATGTTCTCTGATAACGTCTTGAAAGGATCAGCATGAACGGAATGTTTAAACAGTGAGAGAATATTTACAGGTACATCTGTAAGACACACAGCTCCAACCGCTGTGCGTGTGATGGAGATGTGACTGTTTGGCTGTCAGGTGATTTAGGAGACCATTAAGGGCGTAAAGCATCAGCTAATTTTACCACCACAGTCTATTACATTCATTAAACTACATCAGGATGATTCAATCAAATGCATCAAACAGGTCCATCTGTGGAGACGAGTGTGTGTGTGTTTTCTCTTCCCTCCCGCTGCTGTGGTTTTTCGTGAGGGTATCGGGTAATAGTATACTCTAAACTAACAGCGACCTGCGCTCTTCCCCTGATCTGATCGTCTGTAATGGCAGACACACACTCACAGCTCTCAAAGATGGCCGCCTCCACGAGGATGACAGTGCGTTTGTTGTTCTCGCTCCGAGGAGATTGGAATGTCAGGATACGTGAGCCGAGCGAGAGAGAGAGAGAGAGAGACGGCTGTGTTTTCTCTCGCTCTGTATCTCTGCAGGCTGTCTTCCTGGTTGTGACTGAGGCGTGAAGGATGTGTGCTGCCCCTCCCCTCCTTCCCCTCCTCTTCCTCCCGCCCCGCACTCGTCTGATTGGCTAAAGGGACAGAAATGGAAACATTATTCGATTCCGTCTCCTCAGAGGTCAGCGACCTCTCTGAACGCTCTAAAGACTGAGCTCAGCATTTGGCTGTGGGACGGCTCAATGTTAATGAATGTTTAAAGAATAGCTAAAAAGCTCAGAGAGAGAGAGAGCTAGAGGGAGACAACAGAGTCCATGTTAAGTAAAGTGCAAAGAACCCTGGCTGTGTACGGAATGGAACGCAACCCTGCTGCTTACTAGATAATGCACAGCATATACTGTCTACTCTCTAATATCATTTAAAAAATATACAAAACGGTAGTATTGTAATATTTACGAGAAGTAAATAGCTCTGCTTGACTTGGGGGGAGGAGGGGGGTGACGAATTGCAAATTTTCCAGATTTTTTTAAAGCTCCAGTTTTGCTGTGCTTGTGTGTAATGCTGCACAATTTGCAAAGTAAATAAATAAATAAATAATATTTGCTAAATAAAAATATTAAACAAAGTCATTACTACTGTAATATTTCACTGTAAAATAAAAGAATCAGTACTCATGCAGAATATTATAATAATTTTATTTTACATAACAACAGTAAAGTTACAATACTTATATTAATGACTGTATTCATTTCTTCATTTTAAGAGATGGATTTCATGTGGAGCAGCATTTTCTGCAAACCAAGCTGCTCCGATGCATTAAAATACACACCACATGTATTTATTTAATGTTCATTGCAATTTCGTAATTTTATTCTGATTAACGTGCAGCCCTAGAAATACAAGTTTTTTTAGTTTTTCTTCTTTTTTTCTTTTTTTTTTTTAATAAATACCTTTTCCTATTCAAGATAAATAATATCAGTTAGCCATCTGTAAAATGATTCTCCTGTAAAGTATAAACACAAGTGTGTTTCTGTGGCACTTTCAAAAAATAGTTTATTTGAGAATTTTGTCCAACCAATGGTATAAGTTTGGGATGGGGCTATCTGTTTATCTCACCAATAGAAGACGAGGGGAGTGTTCGTTTCAAATCTGTTTGAAAACAATCATTATCTGTGCAGTTTTGTTTGGTGATGGTAATGGTACAGAAATCAACTTAGACTTCCTTTATTAATCCTCAAGGGAAATTAAGGTGTTACAGCAAATCTGAACACTTCAGTTTTAAGTTTAGGCAGTCTGTTTGGAAGAAATTCTGAAAGTTATTTGCATTACAAAGGGAATGGAATGTCAACTTGAGCACATTGCATTGTAGGGAACAATACTCAGCACAGTGTGCTTTGCTGTATACTAAAAAAAAAAATCTGGGTGTTTCATGTATATTTATATAAGAAATAGTCATGTTGTTGTGAACATGTCGATGTGTCCTGTGAGCTTTGCAGGAGTCATGATAAGTAACAGCTGATTGGAAAAGTACATTGCCTGGTTTAACCCCAGACAAGATGTTACATGTGTTACATCTTCTAAAAGCAGAGTAGAAACAAGTTTAATCCCTAGTACATAACACAGGAGCAGAAAAGCCAGAGTCCTGCTCTGTGGCCGTTTTACCCTTCAGCAAGGATCTTAACCCCAGGTTGCTCCAGTGGGACTGTGGCTGTAATTAGTGTACTGTAAGTCACTTTGGATAAAACAAGTCTGCTAAATACAGCCATTTGGTATTTTATGCTTGCCCTTCAGGTTTGCTTCCATACCTCATTGGGGTGATGTGGAGTGTAGGTTAAAGATCTGGGCTAGTAACCGAAAGGTCATAGGTTGAACTCCACAAGAGGCCATCCATGAGATATTTCCAGTGTAGCACTGGCACTTAACCTCAGGTTTCTCCAGGGGGACTGTCCCTGTAATATGACTCATGTCAACATTACCAACTCTACACTTTTTTTTAAGATTCTTTATTGGCATCTGTGGTCCAGTGGAGAACCTTTAACCTCCATGGAATCTTTTCATTCCACAAAACGTTCTTTATAGTAGAAAAAGGTTCTTCAGATTTTTAAAATGTTCTTCACACTAAGAAAAATTGTTGTTTAGGAGCTGTTCTTTGGGGAACCAAAAATGGATCTTCTATGGCATCACTGGGAAACTCTTTTTTTGGAACATTTATTTTTCATAATATATGGGGTGGTGCCAGTGCAAAATTGAAGAGAAATGATGAGCTGTTTTCCATACAAATAGCAAGATCTGTCATTTGACTTCCATTTTGTCATCCCCATGTCTTTAAGCTATAGGGGAAAAAAACTAACAAAAACAAACAATAATAGCCTAAATAAAGAGTTTCACTAATGTTCCTACGTAATTTTTATTGTGTGTGACAATCAGAAATTTTTACCCATTCATAATTCTTTGTTGTGAACTAGATTGACTCACATGGTGAACTAATCAAACGTCAATCTGTCACTCAGCAGATCCTCGTTCACAAACAAAACGCCCCAGTTCATTCAGTCTCGTTCAGTGCCGCTCCGAGACAGAATCAAAACAGTGAAGTGGGCATATTTGTTTAGTAGGTCTAACCAATAAAGTGTGCCTTCACAGCCTGTTTGCTGAAGTCAGTCTACGTAGGCAAGAAAGCAGGGAGTGGACTAGAATGAATTGTTCACTTAAAAAAGTTTGTATACAGCATACACTTGTATGCTGTATAATACTTTTTTCCACATTAGATGTTCTATGTAAATTAATGAATAATCAGAAAATCACCCTTTGATGTCCAACACTTTTCATGTGGAGGGAAAAGTGGGGTATGATCTGAGGTGCATTGGTGTCTTAGACACTTTGGATTATAGCATCTCCTAAATGGCTACTTGTCTGCAGTGTGTCATATTCTGAGCACATAAGAAAGCAGGTCTGAATATGGCTGGCGGTTATTTTTTTTATTTATTTATTTATTTTTTTTGACCTGGCCTGGGTTTAGAACTCCTTATAGTCACCTCACATCACCAAGGATTGATTGTGAGCAGGATTTGTTTGGGGCAGGATTCGGTTTAGATTGGGTTCATTCATTTGGAAACAGATAAAACAGGCCAATAGTAAGTGCTTGTGGTGCAGTCCACAGCAGAGAACGTCTGTTATTCCTCAAACTGAATTCTAAGTGTCTTGCTATCTCACAGAGTGGAGCTTATCAAAACTCTGTAGATGGACACAATGTATGAACACTGTGTGTGTGTGTGTGTGTGTGTGAGGGACGACAATGTGAGTTTTAAAGAGTGTGTGAGCATTTTATTTGTTGTTTCCATTGTCACACGCAGCTGCTTCAAGGTTTATTCTCTCGTTTTCTCTCTCTCTCAAGCTTGAATTGAGTTCAGCGTCCACATCTGTGTGTGGCAGCTGTGAGGGACCTTGATTGGATGAAATGATCAGATGAGAGAGGGAGGACAGGGAAAGAGTATATAGAAGGAGGGATGAGGAGTAATCAGAGGGAACTCTGTCTGTTTCTTTTGATTTGTCTGTCTCTCACTGTTTCTCCCTTCAGATAAAGCTCAGTGTAAAATCATTTTTAGATTATATTGACCTCAGCCTGATTTTCCCTGCCGGTTTGTATTTGGCTCTGAAGGCGATTTAAGTGATTCTTCGAAAGAGAGAAACATTGTCAGAGCCATGGCCTGGCAGTTAGCGCACATAGGAATGCATTTCCTGAATCTGTTGCACCTTTAGAGGCCATTTACACATTTTCAACACAAAAATGCATAATGTGAGCAGTGGAATGAAAAAATGCATAAAAAGATGTGAGATGTGAACACAGTGGTCAAATATGTCCATCTACTGCATGCTTATATAGCAATAAAGTAATGCAGTGGAATGCATGTTCTGTGTAAATGGCCCTTTATTCACCTTAGGGATGTCAGAAGTACCAGTACTTCTGTATTTTGTCCCAGGCCATGTGATGAGGGTCTTACAGGGCCAGGGAAGAGGAGACTGACCCTCAGTAGCTTTTCCCATGTATATTAGTGACAGCTATAACAGATAAACTCAATAAACATGACAACTATATTTGTAAAAAGTAAAGAGTGCTTCTGTAATTCAGAAGTGGCCGAGTCTGATTTGACGGATGTGTGTAGGTTAAAGGTTACCAGTTAAAGTGTTTCTCCCTCCGTTGGTTGTTTTGTAACGAAATAAACCGAGTCACACAGTCCGCTGTTTGAGCAAGAGTTCCCTGAGGACAATCTCTCTCCCAAGAGACAGATAGACGGTCGGATTTCCGCTCGAGTTTGTTCAGATGCAGACCTTCACTTGTTAACTCTCTCGTATTTGAGCAGAAACAGCTTTCATGTCATCCCGCGCTGTGGTTTTTAGCTCTCGCAGGAGGACGCGGTGGATGCGGGCAGTGTGTTGCGCGGCCTAGATTTAGCGTGTTTGTGTGTTTACCTCATCTGTGTGTGTCGTCTTACCTCTCCGTTTTATTGTTGGGGGCTGTGAGTCACTGGATGTTAATCATTTCCCACACGGGCAAAGTACACACACACGATCACAAACACACACGCTCACACGAGCACACACACACACACACAGACAGATTATGACTCATGCATGTTATCATCAGAGATGAACGGTCTTGCCTATATTTGGCTGGCAAAGCCACATAAACTTCACATAATTGGCTTTCTGTTGGGAAGGAACGAGCTGTGCGGAAGGCACTCGGAGAGAATGCATAAAGCTAAAAGAAGACTATCTCTTTAAACGAACGCCTAATTATGCCATTACGTTAACTAAAGAAAGAAGCTCTGTTCTAAAAAGAACAAGGAAAAACAAAGACAGCATTTTAGGTGGAGAGAGAGGTGGATGGAAAAGTCCGAGACTGAGAGAGATGGTGCCTTCAGGCTTTATTTAGCTGGGACAACAGAACATGAGCTCATTACACACAAATACACTGCGGCTACTACACCTCCAGCGCACAACTACACATTTAAAATGATCTCTCTGTCTAGGCTTTTAGACCCTCTCCTTTAGCGTGATCTCTCCATCCAGATCAGTACATCTTTGATGGAGCCTTGCTGTAACTGATCACCGTAGCTCAGTTTTAAAACCCTTTCTGCCTTGCTATCTAATGTCTAAATAGACAGCTGTATTCTAACAGAAATGGAACCTCGTAAGTGGCTGATTTGGACAAGTCTGTTCTCTCGGCTGCCATACATTCTCAGGGAAAATGTGTAAAAGTTGTACCTTAAGGGCATAGCAGCTTGTCACTGGGGCAGTACCCTCTAAAGAACCCTTCTTTGTACCATATTTATCCCTGAAAGGTTCATCATGGTAGTAATTTAATACTACTAATATGCACCTTTTAGGGGTAGATAAGGTACATAGTTGTCCCTTTAAGTGTACTGCATCAGTGACAAGCTGTTGTATCCTTAAAGATACAATTTTTAGCGTTTTTTTTTCTGACAGTGTGAATGGATACGCACCTCGGCATACAAATACAGCTAATATCTACTTGAACGGGGTAAGACTGAAATCTCCAAAACTATTTGTCAAATTTACTTTTCAAGAATTTTATATTAGATTCTCCAGTTCCAAAAACTTAATTAATTAAAACAACTGCATGTGTTTCAGGCTAGTCATACTAGTTAATGCACATGCATAGTCTAGTACAAATAAACTAGCGATTGGCTCTTAACTAAAACCTTGTACTCAAATGGTTAAATGACTTCCAAGATTCCAAAAATACATGAGACAGACATTTTACAAAACCATGGCACCACTAGTGAGGCTTCTGATGTCGTAGGTTACATGCTAACAATGCTAATATGTCTTGATTGTATTTATAACACACCTCTGAATACTTATAGAACATATTTTTTTAATCATATGCACTACATACAAATTTGTACGCAGCTATTTTCTTTATTTAGTGTTAGCATTGTGTTAAGCAAGCATAAATATTGGGTAAAAAGTCATGAAATGATTATCTATAATCAAAATTTCTGTTGACTTATCTGCCATCATTTTTGTGAGCTTGTCACAATCCATCAGTTACACACTTCTGTATCTCAGCCGGAAATAGTAGGTTATTAGGTTAGGCTTTCCTTTTCACCTCCTGTCTTTTGAATACTATGAGTTTAAAAATACTACTCCTTTCACATAGTATTTTTCACCTGCTATATGGAAGTAGGCGCATTTGCACGCAAGTCTGTCAGGGCTGCACCTTTAATGCCTTTCTTAATGTCTAGGTAGGCAGCTTACTAGGTTTTGAAACAAAGCCGGGGTGTGTGTGTGTGTCAGTTCAGGATTGAAGGATTTGGGCCAGTCCAGTCTGCTTTACCTCAACTCACTCCTGCTGTCCCACTCAAACCCCGCAGCCCACAGAAAAATCACGCAAGGAGCTATTCTCATCTTCTCTCGCTATGTTTCTGTCCTTTCCGCCCCTTCTTGCTCCTCTTTCCACTTTCTTTCCTGTCAGCTTCTCTTTCTTTCTCTGGAGGGAGAGAGGCTGATGCAAACGGGTGGGCTGTGGTGTAATCCAGGGCCTGGGAAGGTCTGTGGATCAAAATCCATGTTCCGTATCCTCCTCGTGTCCCTCGGCCTTGACGCCCCCCGACCCGCCTGCTCGCCTGCAGTCCTTGACGATGCCATCATACCCTCATAAATTCCGACCGCATCCTCCCTGACCCCGCGGCTGACTCCTCCTACACGCCGGATGATTGACAGCTCGCGGCAGACCCACTGATTCCATTTAGTCCTCCCAGATTAGTTGCACGTTCGCCTCGTGTGCACACGTTTTGTACATGCGTGTGGGATTCCTCACAGTTTCCACGGCTTAGCCCACCTTTGTTTTAAAGATCAGGCACAGTAATGGCGTAATCCAACGCCTGATTGTCGCCAAGGCTCTTGGTAATCGTAATCGCCTTGAAATATTGTTGCGGTTGTCGCCATGTGTTCATCCTGGCACTTGAAGAATTCTCTGGAAGGCTGCCGGTGCAGTCGAACAGGCCCAGACTCAGAGATGGGCAGCAGCGAGCGTGTTTGGGTGCGCAGATGTGGGCCGTTTTTTAGACTGGTCTGTCTGAGGAGGTCACGGCTGAATAAAAGGATCATATAACAGGGGTGTGATGCACAGAGCGGAGGAGGAAACTTCAGTGTGCGTTTTAAGCTAAAATTAGGCAGATGGTTAGACAGCTATGGATTAAGTCTGGAGGCCAGAGAGAGAGAAAGAGAGAGACAGGGTGTGAAAGAAAGAATGACAATATTTAAAACAAAAATTGCTCAAGCAGCCATAGTTCTTGTTTAATTTGCAACTCTGTCTGCCTGTCTCCGAGACTGTATTCCTCACCACACACACACACACACACACACACACACACACCCTAGAACAACACAGATGACTTGAGTAAATTGAACTTGACTGGTATTTAATTAGGTGAAGTGTCACTGTTTGTTTGTTTGTTTGTGTGTGTGTGTTTTGATTTATAGACTAGGGGTTGTACTGAAAGATTCTTGGTTCACCTCTAGTTGACGCTTTGAGCCTGTGTTAACTAGTCAGAGCCACATGACCTCAGTGTCAGTTGTTTTATATGGTGACAGCAGGAGGAAACTTCCCCTGCCTGCAAACTTTGTCCCAGTGTTTTTGTGTTTTTATCTTTGTATGGTTACCTGTCCAAAGGTCTGGGACCATATTGAAAATCTATGGAAAAAAACTGCCTTGCATTTGTCCCCCAATATCTAGATTAAATATTTTAGTATTTTGAAAAAAGGAAAAAAAAAGATTTTGCACTAATCAGATTTGTGAAATTGAGCATATGAATTTGTATGGAAGTTGTCTGATTTTCTTTTATTCAGCAGGTAATTTTTTCTTCAAATTTTTACTCATTGTTATTCTAATATTATAATGTGTAATAACTTTTTAAAATTAAAAATGAGAAAAATGCTAAATAGTGTTTTCACTTGTGGTCTGACTGTTGGACTCTACCTTAAATGTGGGAAATGTGACAAAGAAGTGGAAGTACAGCAATTCTCATTCACAAGGCTTGTTATATGTCAACAGTTGAGTTCATTTGGTACGTTCACATACAAACAAAAACCATAGAGAACTGCTCTGAGATCCCTAACATAAACAAAAATGTCATGCAAAGAAACTCTTTTTAGCATTTTCTGCATTTAATTGTACAATACAAATATATGCAAGTTTCATAGTTCAGCTTTCCAACTTTTCTGGATGACCATTGGACTAGTAAAGTCCCACTATTTTGCTCTGTTTTTCATTAATCACTTTGCTCTTTTTAAAGTGCATATTTTATTTTGTTAATGATACAAACATGGGATTTTATTATTATTATATAATTTTTATGTGTAGTCTACAGAAAAAGTAAATATAAAAAAAAAACTTAAGGTATCCTAGATCAGTGGTTCTCTTTATGGGCCCACAGCAAACTTCCAAGGGGGCTGCAGAACGACTAAATATAGCCTAATATTATTAGTATCATTATTAATATTAGTTTTATATTAAAACTAAGTCAAACTTAATTAAAATACTAAAAAAAACATACAATTACGATGTAAAATGAACTAATATTGCGACCCTCCCAGCTTCTGTTAATAAGATATTATAGTTAATTATATTCTGTCCTAGATAGATAAACTTACAAGATGCTAGGAGATGTGAATGATTTGCATTGCTCACATCACTCATTCCTTAGAAAGTTTCCAAATAACACTTTTTCTTTTTTTTTTACTCGCTTTTGGCACTTGGCGTTTGTTAATGTTAGACCCTGAGTGTGTAAGTGTGTAGTTTGCAAGGACTGGAACGTTTTGATGTAGTAGGACTGGCTTCTCAATGCATCACCTCATACACTCTCTCCCCTCTGTCTTTCTCTCTCTCTCTCTCTCTCTCTTTAGCTGAAAATGAATCTCTAATTTCACAGTTATCATCATAACCCCACAATGAATAATGCAAAGTTATTCAAAGAACCAATCTATAACTTATTAATTGCTGCCTTTTCTCATTCAGTCTTCCCACACTCTCTCTCTTTTTCCTCCTCTCTCTCTCTCCTTTTGCACACTTTTATTTGAGATGCCGCTTCCATCACCCTTTCCATGTAGAAATATGATGACTCTTGTGTTATAGCACTGACACGCTGATTTTACTCCCTTTTGAATGTTTAAATCATCCCTAGAGCTAGACACTGTTACACACACACACACACACACACACACACATATATTACAGAGTCTACGGGGAGAGTGGTGTGGAACTGCACGCCTGTCTCGCCAATTATGGCTGTTTTCTTAGCTGATGGTTGTTTTGCAGTGATCAATAGAAGATATTCCTGCTCTGTCCGATCTGAAACAGGAGATGGATTTTCTCATCAGGTTTATGCTTTTGTCAATGTAAACACACACACACACACACACACACACACACACGTACAAACACAGGACGTGAGGGGAGGGCAGGATGTGTGTTCCTCTTTTGCGGAGCTGTAAATCATGTTTATGACGGTAATACAGGTATAGATCAGTGTGTTGATGGAGAGAAGGATTGCAGTGATGAAACTATATGTAGTGTAATTATGTTTCTGTCTGTTTGTGTGTGTATGTGTGTTGTAATGTGAATGCAAATGCATATATGAATGCGTTTTTGTGTGTGAAGACTCTTTGGATGGAACATGTGTAACTTGCTGTGTGTCCGTGTGTGTGCATTTGTGTAGATTTTCTGAATGTGTTTGTATGGATGTTAATGGAGATGGTACAGGGACATTGAGCATGTCACACACACACACAGCTCTCTCTGTAATGGAGTGTCTAAATATATCCGGTTTTTGCCGGATCCGCTGCCTCCGGAGTGAATAAGAAATGGGCTTCAGTAAAGGACAGAATATCTCTCACACACACACACACACACACACACACACACACACATTCACACTCTTTCTTGTCTTTCCCTCTAACGCTGTATCGTCAGTGTATTGCAGTGTGCGACAAACCTAGATCAGTAGTTTTTGTGAAAACTAGAACGATCTAGTTTTGTTGGATCGCTTGCTTGTAGATGGGATGTAAGACACCTGCACACACACTTATATTACAGCACAAACATATTCACACACACATTGAACATGCTGTGGCAAGCTAAACATCTAATGATCCTCAATGGTCCCACTGGGATCTTGCGGAGGTCAAAGAATGCCGGTGAATCCTGTGAGACTCTTTACGCTCCTCTGAACTGACCAATCAGCATGCACGTCTCATTGGTGGTCAGCCAGCTGATTATTGTGCGTCAGACTCATGTTTTGTAACAAGAGGTAGACAGGAATGGAGCTCATAAATTAACATTGATCTTTTAGTTCATCGCAGACTGTAAATACTTTTTTGTGTGGTTCCTAAACTTTGACGATTGTCAAATGATTTAGTATAGAGAGAACAGGAAATGATGGGATGAAGAGGGGCAGATGGCATAGCTGGCTTTTTCAGTGCATCCGTGCAAGTGAGAAAGCGATTATGTACAAGCTCCAGAAATTTGATAAAGCCTATATCAAGTAGCTGCAAGAGGAAATCGATTGCCTGAAATTGTTTAACATATTTATTTACACAAATTTAAATTTGACACATTTTCTCAAAGCACTTTCTTTGCATGTATTATTATAAAAAAACATATATGTATAAAGTACATTTATTATAATTTATATAAAAATATAATCTGTAATTTATTTACAGAATTAAAATTTACTAATTCAAATTTAAAGTTGACATATGTTCTCAAAGTCTTATTCTGCATAGATTTGTAATAAAATACATTATTTATTAGAAAATTACTTCTTTTCATAAATGTACTTTATATTAAAAGACAATGTATATAATGTTTCATAAAAATATAATTTATAAATAATACAAAAACTAAAATTTAAAGTTTATATATTTTTCTGAAAGCCTTGCATATTAATAATAATAATATTAGTAGTAGTAGTAGTAGTATATGTGCAGCATATTATATATAATAAAAACATTTAAACATATATACATTTTTCATTAAATTGTATTTATTTTAGTTTAATTAATTTAAAATATAATGTATATAATGATCTCTAATTTTTGTAATGAATTCTTGTTAATATATTTCAAAGCTTTTGTTTGCGTAGCTGACATAGTAGAAATGGCATAGAAGTAAACTGAATTTAAACTTGAGTAATTCTTATGAGTACCACAGTTCAATGTGACAGACCATATGTACCACAACAGAATAGAACCTGTTTATTTGATAGATTTATTAGTTCTTAAACTCATAAATATATTGTTTTACAAGGCAGAGGGCAGTGCTGTTATAGTAGTTCAATGTGTGTGTTTGTGAAAAGTTTCGAGAGATTGTGTGTGTGTGAATGGATCCGTCCCCAGCTTAGGGCTAAATGTAGCTGCTTTATATGCACTACAACAACTACAAGTGTGGGCGTGACCAGCAGCTTGTGTTTTTTGTGTGTGTGTGTGTGTGTCAGCACCAGCCGGCCTAAAGGAATGTGTGTGTGATGCCTTCCAGTTGACTTTAAGACTGAGAGATCATGAGATCAGAACAAAAGCATCCGCCATTTCACTGCACGACCGCTATGCTTATGAAGACAAGTTAATTCTTCCTTTAACATACACTTCAGAGTGCAAAATTTTAGGAGATGTTCGCTTGTAGGACAGCGGTGTGTGTGTGTGTGTGTGTGGACATCAGGTCTCATTTTGCATTGTTCGTGTGGCATTGTTTGGGCAGACGATCTGCTCGGTATATCTGCTGATCTGTGTTGCTGTGGAAGCGGATCTGGTAGCTCCTCATTGGACCACAGAACAGCTCACGGACGAAAGGCCGAAGTATCCCAGCATGCAGCTTTCCACCATCTGTCACGGGCCCTTTGTTTGGGTGTGGGTTGAGCTGCTGGTCTCTGGTTACTCATAACACGCAAAGACACACACACACACACACACACACACACACACACATACACACATTACAGCTTTAAATCATGTTCCCATCCTTTGAATTTCAACTCTCTGATACTGTGTAGCACAAGAGTGATGTTTGTTACGGTGGAAAGGCGCATTGACGTGATCAATGGCATCTGTCTCCTTGCGTTAGGATAAACCGGACGGTTTGGCTCACGATCGGAGTTGTAGAATTTCCCATTTTGGTCAAACGGACACGGATGCACGGAGCCGTGGAGAAACTCGCAGCTTTTAGTGCTCGGAAATCTATATTATCAGTCCAACCCTGCCGTCCTGCTTTTCTTAAAGACCTCTAGATTATTCATCCATGTGGCAGGACACACACACACACACACACACACATAAAATCTAATACCCTCTCACTCACAACTGAGACGGCTGAAGAAAGAAAGGTGAATCCCACACCTCTTTTTACAGGCCACCGCCCACGTATCATTTCTCCTCACCATCTGCCCTCCCCTCCTTGATTTAGAGACTGGTGTTTTTAACACGACGCCGCACATGCTCTCTTTCTCTCTCTCTGTGCATCCTGGGACGCTGACGGTGGTGTGACTGCCAGTGTCACCAAGCAACCGTGTCTTGCGACAGGCGAAGCCATCTCACTCTTCAGGAAAGCTGCTCCAGCCAATGGCGTCGCCGCGCTGCGACCAATCAATGAGTCATAAGGGCCGGGGAGATGGATGCGTTTGGACACTCATTAACCACAATCTCACGCCCTTGTGAAAATAGCATGTATTCCGCGTGCTGTGTACTTACCGGTTGTTGGAATGAGCGTTTATGCCACTGCAGCTGGGAATAAGCAGCGATATGAGGTCAAAGGTCGCTGTTCCCCTGCCGCAGGTCACCGGGAAGGTGACGGGCCTGTGCTGAGCGTGCTCTGGTTGAGGAAAATGGAGTCTTTGTGTCGGTGTGGTTGCTGGCGCGCTCTGATTAGCACTGATCCATGCTGACGACTCTGTTGGCAGATTAGCGTGGCTAGCATTGGCCATCTGTTACCACGGGCCATAACAAGTGAGAAGTGTGGGTCATGTGTGCGTTTGGAGACAGATACGAGACATTATGAGTAACACACACACATAGAAACTTAAATTACACTCACACACTCTCCAAACAGCAACCTCAGCAGATATTTCACTGCCTCAGGAGTGTATGATTGATTTTCAGGTTAAATTAAATAACACACAGCTTTATGTAGTGTCTCTCTGGAAGCACGTTCATGGGAATCGAGTTCGCGTTTCTCCCGGCTGGCTCGAGAACCGAAGGTGTCGTCCATATTGCACGGACTAAACGTATCCCGCAAAGCACCCGGATCGCGATTAGCATATGATTCACTCATTCGCAGGATCCGGGACCTGCTGTTTTTTCCAACAATCTCATTGGCCGCGTGCACCAAGTCAAATTAATTAAGCAGCTCACGGAGATTATGATGCCTGCCTTCCAGTGCCACAGTGGAAGATGGCTAATTAGCTATAAAATCAGACTAATTCTGATGCTAAAGCTGTTTTAATTTCTGATAATTAAGTCAGGATTGGATCCTTAAATACCCTGGCATACCATTATTGCAGTAATCATGGTTGTTGTTATGAATTATTTTGAGACCCTCATCTGTTAACGTTGATGTTTAAGGTAATCACGCTAAGTGAATAGCTGTAGAGAGGTAGATGATATAACCTATATACAGTACCATTTAAAAGCTTAAGGTCTGTAAGGTTTTTTTAAGAAATTGATGCAATTATTCAGCGAGGATACATTGAATTGATCAAAAGTGACAGTAAAGACATTTATAGTGCTACAAAAGATTTATTATTTTAAACTGCTGTTTTGCTCAAACTTTCTATTAATTAAAGAATCCTGAAAAAATTCATCATGGTTTCCATAAAGATATTAAATATCACAACTGTTTTCAACAGTGATAATAATAAGAAATACTTGAGCTGCAAATCAGCATATTAAAATAATTTTTGAAGAATCATGTGATGCTGAAGATTGAATTAATGTCTGCTGAAAATTCGCTTTGCATCAAAACAATAAATTCCATTTTAAAAATTATACTGAATAAATGACTAAATAAAGAAAGAAATTGATTAATTAAAATGTATATAAAAATAAAATGTTATTTTAAATGATTTTTTACAATATTACTGCTTTCTGCTGAAAATAAATTAGTTTACAATATATTAAAATAGAAAAAATTTTTTCAAATATTTTAGATTGTTTGTTTAATTAAATTTTATTAATCTTTTACTGTATTTTTGATAAAATATATTCAGCCTTAATGAGCATAAGAGACTGTCAAAAACATTACAAAATCTTACCTACTCTCAACTTTTAAACAGTAGTGTACATAATCTATAAATTTAACATTATTTAATTCAGACATATGACACTCTAATAATTTAAAATGTATTTATATTTTATATATGTGACCTTGGACCACAAAACCAGTCGTAAGTGTCAATTTTTCGAAATTGAGATTTATACATCATCTGAAAGCTGAATAAATAAGCTTGTTAGGATATGACAATATTTGGCCGAGATACAACTATTTGAAAATCTGGAATCTGAGGGTGCAAAAAAATCAAAATACTGAGAAAATCGCCTTTAAAGTTGTCCAAATGAAGTTCTTAGCAATGCATATTACTAATCAAAAGTTAAGTTTGGATATATTTACAGTAGGAAATTTACAAAATATCTTCATGGAACATGATCATAATAATAATAATAATAATAATAATAATAATAAATCAATAATTTTGACCCATACAATGTATTTTTGGCTATTGCTACAAATATACCACAGCGACTTAAGACTGGTTTTGTGCTCCAGGGTCACATATTATGTGTGAGACATGCTTGTGCATTTTAGAAAATCTTCCTTCAGTCTTCTTAGCATTTTCTGTACATGTTTCTGTAAATGAAGTAACTCGCAATATCTCTTTTCACATTTTTATTAGTGTCTGTGTTAGAATGTGTTATCTGACTGAATGTTCATTTGTGATTTACTTAGCAATTTCACCAAGATATATTCAAGCACTGTGTATAATTCAATCGTTGTTTTCCACTGAGCAGTGTTTGGGCGGTTATTTAGGGCTGAATTTCAAGCTAGCATTCATTTAGAGTAACCTGCCATGAACTTGAATTGGCAGGGTCATGACCTGGTGACCTTTGACCTTTGGAGACAGGGTATGAGTGAGGGGAAAATGGTTAAAAAGCGGAGACAGAGAGATGATACGAAAGACCAGGAAGCAAAGGAGAGGTGGAGCGAAAGAAAGGGGGGATAACAACTGCAGTGGCAGACTGTGGCCTCTGCTGCCGTTTACGCCAATATACAGACACTTTCATTGTGTGTGTGTTAGTTTCGGCGTTGCTCTCAGGCGAGGGCTGTTAGTTGATATTCCATGGACGCTTCCATCTCTGAGATCTAATCGGTGTGTGTATGCATGTGTGTTTGTGTGTGTAGCAGAGACATACAAGAAGGAGAGCCGCTCAGGGGACAGGCCATGAGTGTTTATATATAATGACAGAATAACAAAGCCATGTATGCTACACTGTGGCGCTCTCTGCCACTTCCCCCATCGAAATCTCCTCATGACATTAGCATCCGTGCGGACGTGCGACCAAGCTCAAGATTTCCAAACACATAAAACGTTTAACTTGTCTTCAGCATTCAGGTTTTTTCTGCTTGAATCACACGCTAACGGCTGCTAATCTTATTTTCATGCGTTTAAAGTACGTGCGGATATGGTATGTTTTGAGGAGGGAAAAAAGAAATTCAAGAAGGCTTGTGGGGATTTGTGTGTGTATATGTTGGCTTTAATATGCGTCTCTCCAAACTGTGAAATCTCCACAGAAACAGTTAAAGGCATAATTTGCCTGTTAAGCACATCAAGTGTGAGAACGCTTGTTTTACGCTGTGTAAAAATGGCTGTGAATAGTCTTGTAAATCAGTGCGCTGCTCACTTTGTGTGTGTGTGTGCGAAAGTGTGTGAGCTCGTGTCAGTCTCTCTTGTATCCTATTGAAGGGGGTCTCAACAGTGAATGAATGGTTAATGTGACAAGCTGAACAAACCCTCTGCCCAAACAGGACGTTAATGTGTGGTCCTGTAGAAATATGCTTGTGGGGTTGGTTCGTCTTGCGAGCAGACGTGTGTGTGTGTGTGTGTGTGTGTGTGTGTGTGAAGGAGACTGACTGGTGTTAAATAGAAATATTGTTCATGGCAAGTGAAATGTGAAAGGAAGAGTGGCAGGCCGTGTGTGCGTGCAAGAGCTTGCTCTAATTATCGATTGGATTGTGTTTGACAGATATGGAGTCTGGAGAACGGCTGGCCTCGCCTTCCACCACCCCGGCCTCCGTCCACACCGCCACCTCTGCGTCAACTTCTTCCTCCTCTTCCTCATCCACAGCAGCCTCCAATGCCAAGAGCAGCCTGAACCACGGAGCCGCGGCCTCGCTCGGCACATGCGGTAAGAACTCGTGCACACACACACACACACACACACACACACACACACACACACACACACACACACGCTCTTTCATGCCCTGACGCAAGGGTTGCTTATTGTTACAGTGTGAAAAGTGCTCAGTCAAAACTCACGCACAATCACACGCCAGCACATTTCCACACACACACACCACCGATTGTCGCACAGGCACGCTTTGAGCCCGTCTCCAAGTTTAGACTGCGTGGTTGGCGGCAGATTGGAGACTGATGTCATCAGGGACCTCTCTTCCTGTCTGATGAAGCATCTTTTTTTTTTCCTCTGAGTGACATGTGATAAAGCGCAAATCTTCTCTGCTGATTGAGTCTTGTCTGATAAGGCACAAGTGTTCATTTTCTCAGATTCTGTTCTGTTAAAGGGATAGTTCTGCCAAAAATTAAAGTTCTGTCATCATTTACTGTACCTGATGTCATTCCAAACTCAAAGTTATTTATTTTTTCTGGGGAACACAAAAGAAGATTTTTGCAGAGAGTCCAGACTGTTCTTTTTTTTGTAATTAGAGCTGGGGCTGTCAAGAAGGGGCTGTTTCTGATTAGTAATATGCATTGCTAAGAACTTCATTTGGACAACTTTAAAGGCGATTTTCTCAATATTTGGATTTTTTTGCACCCTCAGATTCCAGATTTTCAAATAGTTGTATCTCAGCCAAATATTGTCTGATCCTACCATACATCAATGGAAAGCTTATGTATTCAGCTTTCAGATGATCTATAAATCTCAATTTCAAAAAACTGACACCTAAGACTGGTTTTGTGGTCCAGGGTCACATATTTGATGTGATCTGTGTGTGTTATGTATGAATAAAATCCTAAATTAAATCTGTTCATTATTAAACCGCTTCATTCATATGGATTACTTTTATGATGTCTTTATGAACTTTTTGATGAGTGAAAGTTATAGTTGTGTGAGATTTATAGGGATAGACAAAAATGAGAAAATATAAAAAATATCATCTGAAGATGAACTGAAGCCTCATGGGTTTTGATTGACATGAGGGAGAGTAAATGACAAAATTAAATTTTTAGTGAGCTATCCCTTTAAGTCATTTAAAGCCATACTATAGGTTTATGTGAGCAAGATGTGTGTTGATTTGACATCAGTGATATATTTGATGTAATTATGTACTCATATTTAAATTTGATGTAATCATGAATGAGATTTGAGAGTTATGGCGGTGGGGAAGATTTTCAGCAGTTAATGACTTTAAAATATTTTTTGTCCTTTTCTTGTATTACGTTAGCGCTAAAGCTGCATGAACGTTCTTCAGAACTTTTCATTTTGTGTTCCAGAGTGGAATGAAAGTTATACAGGTTTGGAAATACAGTGTGATTCAATGATGAACTACCCCTTGAAAGTCACTGCAAATAGCAAAGCTATTAGTTTAACAGCATTTCTTAGAAACAAAGTGATTAGAAGAACTGTTTTAGCAAGCTAACAACACTACCGCATTACATTTTATTCCTGACAATATTTAAGAAATTAAGTCACATATCTGGTGGCTGTTTTGAATCAGAACTAGCGATGGCTGATTTGTAAATGAGTCACTCTTTTCAATGAATCGTTGAACATCTTAACAAAATCGATTCACAATTCAGTCTGCATTGTTCAGCTCACTCACCCACTGAACTGTGAAAGGCTTCTCACTAAATAAATCAGTACTAGGATACAAAAACAACAACAACAAGCGTGTTGATGTAAAATTAAATGTTTACCCAGAATCAGTTAAAACCTTTTTTGGGGGGTTACTTGTGGAGCTTGAAACCTTTGTGTTTCACTGAAGAAAGAAAACACAGGTAGGTAAATAAATGAAGACAGAATTTTCATTTTTGGATGAACTTGTATATTAATCGCTTTTCCAACTGACCATAGTCTTTCTATCTGATAAAGCATCTCTTCTCCCTCCCTCTTGTGTTTTGTTCATTCTGTGGCGCAGTCAGGGCTGAAGAAAGCCACCGACTTGCTCCTGTCGTAATTACCGACTTATTGTGCAGTATGTGAAAACACCGTCCAGGATTTAGCACTCACAGTTTTGGCTGCAAATTGAAAAGCTGCTGCATTAATGAATTTCAACCAATTAACTAGGCCTTTGTTAATACTGCTGTCATCTCACTCTCCTCCCCCCTTCACATAAACACACGCGCACACGTGAACGCACAGGCACAATAACACAGCTTTCCCTCCATCCTTCCTGACACTCTTAAATATCCTCCTCTCCTCTATAAACTGTGAAGTTTGTAAGGCTCCACTGACTCTTTCCTGTTTGTAATTCGCTCTGTCTGCTCTGGTTTCGTTTTTGGCCGTGTGTCGTTTTCTGACGAGACTCTCGTTAACAGTTGCTATTCCACACGGCTTTCCACTCTTCTACTTCCTCACCAGCCCGACAAGGGGAGTCGCGGTGAAGGGAGACCCTTTGTTTTTGCTATTTTTCCCTTCAGAGTTTTGGATTTTTGAATATGTAATTCCAGCTCTGGCTCGTCTCTCTTGAAATTCAAGTACCCAGCAAAATTCAGGTTCAAGTACTCACCAACTCTTTGTTGTTCTGTTTTCACAGAAATAAAATATAAAGCTCCGGTTTTAGTCAGAGCTGTGGCTTAGTGGTTACTGCAGATACTTCTGACAAGTTGAGCCATGGTGCTCATGTGGATAATGCAGGTTCAATTCTGGCTTCTGACATGTACTAAATCCATTCCAATTTTCACTATATCTCTCTATTGTACAGTAGTTCGCTTCAGTCAACTAATAGATAAGAAAAAGTGGCATTCCATGTTGGGATGGGTCATGATGCAGTTGACTAGTCATCTAATGGCTGACTATTCAATTGGTGGTGCTGACGTTATATATATATTATTTTTACATTTTGATATTTTTAGTACTAACAATGCTTTAAACCATGCTATGAAACTCTTTTCTTTTAGATGTTTAGTCTTTAAATTTAAAGCATCACTGCTGAAGCCAAACATGGATTCAACTATTTTTGTTGCTATTTTTGATCATCTTGCCTAAGCGTGTCTTGACAAAAATAATTCAATGTTTTCTTTTCTTTCTGCTTCACTGATGAACCTGAAACCAGCCTGATTATTCTGGGCATTCTGAAGACCAGTTAGCCAGCTAGTTTGTCCCGTGACCCACTAAATAGTTAATTTTGAAAACATAAAGTCTTCAATTCCAAGAGTGCTGAGTTTCATAAAATAGGACTGGGACAGTTTGCATCACTCCACTTGTCTGCGATTGCTACATAGAATTCCATCACTTGATCCTGCTTTGTGCTCTTTTGGGACTATTTTTGTTGGCTGTGCAAAAATAAAATAGCTGGCCATATTGTGTCTGGTACTTTTTGTTTATTTCATAAGCAAGAGTGCTGTATTACTGAATATCACTATGGCTGTGATTACCTGTAATATTCTGTACAATAAGCATTCCTGCTCATGTGATATAAAACGGGAAGATATCCAAAAACAAAGAAGGATCCATTTAAAAAAAGTGATTTACTTGGGTTAAACAGACAAGAGGACCTCGGTAATTCAGTCCTAGTTGAGCTGATTAACGTTCAGAATGAGACTATCCCTCGACAGGTTCTCACAGCGCTATCATTACCGCTTTAAACGCAATTAACACTTTGTCCCACTAAATCACCGGCCCACAAGCGTGCCAGAGCGATAGATGATGTTCAGGTCGAGAATGAGGTGCATCTGGGCTTAAACAGAGAATATTTTAACCTCTCGCAGAACAAACGGCGGCCACATGTTCGCACTTTTTCTCGCCGTCCCCCTCAGACACACAGACAATTAAGTCGGCTGTCAGATCTGTCTGTAGAAATGTGATTGATGCAAACGGAGGGCACATTAATCGGCTTCCGCCGCATCCCACATAAGAGAGCGAATGAGGAGACAGGTGGGGGAGGACAGTGCCGCTTTTCAAGATGGCTCGGTTTGTCAGAAGATGGAGAACACGGGAAGGTGTGTTGGTGGGGGGGTGGGGGACAAGCGAAGAAAGAGAGAGACGGGGAGAGAGAACGAAGGAGAAAGATAAAATAAGAAGGATATCAGGTAATCCGGTAATTCTGCTCTGCTCCTCTCAGAGGCTGATTTAATTATTGCCGGCTGAAAGCGCATTAATATGAAACTGGCGTTTCTGCCACTGTGTGTGTTTGTGTGTGTGTGTGTGTGTGTGTGTGTATGTGTGCCAGCAGGAGCGGATGATGGTCTTTGGGGGAATATTTCCTCTCATTTATCTTCACATCCGCCTCTCTCCTTCTCAAGCGCCTTTTTTCGTCCTTTTTTCGTTCTTTCGACGCCACCGTCTGTATCAGGACAAACCCCAAAACATACAGGCTGTGCTGGATTTGTGTGTGTGAGAATTAAAAAGGACAGGCCTTAAGCTCGGGAACTGAAAGCTGTCTGTCTTTTTCTTTCTTCTTTTTTCCTTTCTAGAGCCTAATTAAAAGAAGACATATCATGCAAAACAGGATTTTCTTGCTCTTTTGAAATAAGAGTTAACTGGCTGCGTGCAAAAACAAAAATACAGTGTGACCAGTGTGGTCCGATTCAGTAACAAACAGTTCTTTGAACCAGTTCTTTTAATGAATCTGGCAAAAAAGAATCACAGACTAACAAGTTGCTGTAATAAATACCAATGTGATTAAATAAAACATTAAAATGTGTCTCAAACACAGTGGGGATTTTACTGATTTCTCTAGGACACACTGAATCACAGTCGAGAGCACCAGCTACTCACATGCAGGAAAACTTTCATCACTTACAAAAATGATACATGTGTAGTTTTTAATTGATTCTGGGTGAATATTGCACATCATCCAGAATTGAACCATGCCCTTGCTCTTTTACTGCATGAGAAACTGCTCACTGTTCAGTGGGTAAGTGAGCTGTCTGGATGATTCAGATGGAATCACAAATTCAACTTAACACGTTCAAACCCATTATTCACAAAACTAGCGTCACTAGTTCTGATTCTAAAAGGCTGTCAGAAAATATAGCAGACGTGTGATGTGCTTAAATATTATCAGTGAAATGTAACACTCTCTCTGTTAATGTTTGTACCTTGCTTCAAAATCAATAAAATAACATCACAACGTTTTTTGGTGGCAACGCTACTGCGCAACTCTGGCTTTTCAAGGAATAGTAACCCAAACTGTCATTGTTTACTCACCCTCATGTCTTTTTTTCTTCTATGGAAGATAAATGGAGAAGTTTTGAGAAATGCTTACACTGGTGACCAGCATTGTGTCAAGATGAAATGACAAAGACTGGATTTCGTCCTCAAATATTTGCAGAACAACAGTAAATATGACTGAAGGAACAGACTGAAATTTATATAAAATGGAGAATATGGCTTTTGACAGGCAAGAAAGTAGTTTTTAAGGGTCAGAGAGAGTGGAAAATAGCCATGTAAGACTAAATTATGACTGTTTTCTTGGACTTTTCAAATGGACAAAAAATACTAAGTGGACTCCAGGGAAAAATCCTGCAAAAAATCTGCATGCAGCAGACAGTTCCTACAGTCTTCAAACATAAACAACAGCAAAGGGAAGTCAAGGCCCTCTCCTCCTCTCTGTCCCTCCTGGAGTTATAGCTATCTGCAAAAATCCTGCATTTCCCATCATCACTTTTCTCTGTGTGTGTGTGTGTGAGAGAAAGCTGGCGCGGTGCTGCGCTGGCGGAACGGTGCGCTCAAGCCTTTCTTCTCTGTGCTCCCTAATGGAAATTGAATTTGCATGAAATATGCGGCTTAGAAATTACATGTGACTCCTGAAGGAGACAATGGGCAGTATCAGCGCTGCCAGAGGAGATCGATCCCAGAAAGGATGCAATCTGGATGATGATGACGACGACGATGATTAATATGAAGAGCTCTGTGTTTACATGTATACCGGGAGCCTATACAATGTCAAACAAGAGATTGAAGTGATTTATCGAACTCAGAGAGGGTGTTGTGATATCTTATAGAATATTGTGGAGATGCAGGAGCGCTTTGGGCGTCTTCTCTCCCACTTCTTCCTTGTTCTATCACGCGGAGACTTTCATTTGGTCTGATCATAGTTATTAATCAAATACTGTCAGAAAGCCTGTGATTACATTAACATTAACAGCCATCAAACTGTCTCTCATTGAGTCTCTCACACACATTTACTTAGCAGCCTAAATGAAGACATAACAAGTACTGTTGTGTTTTTTATAAATAATTATATAATTTTAATTTATTATTTAATTATAAATACAATAGACTCTCTCTACCCCTAACAGAAAACTTTCAGTATTTTAGCTTAAAAAAAGAGAATGACTCATTTTATAAGACGTCCCCAAATTAACCCAAGGGGAGGTTTTGTCATGTTTAGCTAACCTCTGGGGACGTGCAGGGAAACCCCTCCATGTCTGCTCTCGTGTATATTACAGACAAATAATGCAAATCAGAAATTGCTCATGCTGTCTCCTTTTTTGGACATGCAAACAGAAATGTCTCAGGCCTTTGTGGCTGAAAATACAGCTTCATGAGCATTGCTCATAGTCATTTCCAGATATGTGGCTTCAGGGGCTGATACAGCACTACGAGTCTATAGGTGTGCACACACACAAAGCCATACAACATCCTGAACCTCTCTTTGATACACACACGCATACACAAGCCCACACACCTTGACAAAACGCTTTAAACACTCAGAACACACAGAAGCTCTCACTGAACTCTGAATCACTCAACACTCACTCTCGTTCTCGTACAAATAACTTCCCTCTCTATTCCTAGAGTGTCACTAGAGGCAGAGAGATTTATATTCTTACTACATTCAATGGCAAAAAAAAAAAAGCTTAACCAGTATTTTTTTACCAGTTTATTTTAAAAGCAAACCTGGGTGCGATATTAATACTTACTGTAGGTTATATAGAATATAATTTGTTTTTTTTCCCCCCACAATGTGCCAAATAATTTTTTTGTTTGTTTTAAACATTAACTTTTAAAAATATTCTGGTTTGTATGATTATCTAATGCTAAATGTGTATTGGTTTTGTGTGTGTTTGATGGGGCAGGTCCTCTGTTTGGGATGACGGGCAGTGACCAGCCCTTCAGTGTCAGCTCAGTGACCTCTGTGCCCAGCGCGTATCCGCTGATGGCCCACCCAGCCTTTGGTCTGCTATCACCGGCGACGGTCCGCCCAGAGTTTGGGGGTCTAGGAGGACTGGGGGTCTCTGCTGCCCTCGCAGCTCACCCACAGCTAGGAGCCTTCACAGGTATGTGTGTGAACGAAAGCCTGATGACACAAAGTCCTATGTAACCAAATGACACAAAAGTATAAAATTCAATATAAAGAGGTTTTGAATTAAATTTCAATATAAAATTTAATATAATATAACATAATATAAAACAGTATAACCATAATTCTGTAATAGCAACAACAACAATAAACCATAGTATAACCATAATACATAATTGTATTATTATTATTAACAATAACAACGTTTGTTGCTGTTTATTCATGACTGAAGGCCTGATAACACCAAGTTCTATGTAACTAAATGACACAAAAGTATAATATACATACATCAATATTAAAGGGATAGTTCACCCAAAAATGAAAATTCCGTCTTCATTTACTTACCCTCATGTTGTTCCAAACCTGTAAGAGTTCTGTGTGTTACGCAGCACTTTTGAGCTTCTGTGGTTCTCACGCGTCAAGCAAGGAAGTTTGAGCTTCTGTTTATGTTCACTGATCAGTGTAAATATGTGAATACAAGCCTAAATTAAATCTTTTCATCATATAAAGCTATCAAGTCTTTTCAGAAAATTTGAACTAAACCGCTCAATACGTATGGATTAGTTTTACGATCTGTTTATTCAAGTTTAAGTTTGTAATCCTTTCTGGGACAGAAATCTCTCAGATTTCATTAAAATATCTTCATTTGTCTATCCATTTAATTATAAAACTATCCTTTTAAGTAATAGTGTTTTATTATAATACTATATAACAGTATAACATAATTCTATAATAATAAGAATATCATCAAATATTTATTTCAGTCCTGTCTCATTTAGATTGTCTGCCATAAAATCATGAGGTAATTTACTCTTTCCTTTCTCAGAATGGTGGAGAGCAGCAGAAGCACATGGACGGAGTCCTCCAGCCTTCTTCCCGCCTTTTCTAGGTCTGCCGCCTATGTTTGCCCCGCCGCTGCACAACCACGAGGCCAATCCTTACACATCCAAAACACCCAGCAAGAGCAGTCAGGCCTCCAAAGGTATTACTCTGTAAAACCCTAGTCTATATCTGCCTCCTGGAAACGTATGCTGTCCCTTGGAGGCAGACTTAAAGTTAAACAAAAGTAATGCAGCAGTAATGTAGCCTTCAGGCTGGTGTACTCACAGTAATCATCGCCTTGAGCAGTCGCCTCCAGTGCTGAATTCATAAGGAGATCTTCAGCAGCTTAAACTCCAGAAATCCATGACAAAGGCTATTTGACATAGTGTATATGTTGATGGAAATCTTTATTTGTTTCTGTAACTTGTAGCAAGAATTTGCATCTTTAAAAGCATCTGATTGGTTCATGTGAACTCTTTTGTGCGCAGGTGTGAACGGAGCTGTGAATGGTCGATCACTGTCTCCATCTGCGGCTAAAGGAACGGTTTCGGCTACTGCCTCCCCCTCCCCCGCGCTCCGGCCCTCTGAACACAGCCGGACACTCAACGCCAAAGCCCGCGACCGCAAGACCAGTCACCATAGCAACAGCACAGGGGAGCTTCAGGAGAAACCCTCACAGAAACCTAAAGAGAAGGTACAACATCATGACATACGAGGGACAGGCATGCAGTTTGCAGTCTAAACACACAAACACTTCTTATACATGAGCAAATATTTAACTGTTTGTTGAATTCAGTAAAATTGACTCGTGATTGACGTCTGTGCTAACCCATGCAGAAAGCCCGAAAGAAGCAGGTAGAGGGGTCTGCCGTAAGCGAGAGTGAATCTGGATCATCGCTGGATACTGACAGCGACGGCGTGAGCAGCAGCGATATCGATGATCTTGGAGAGGAAGAAGATGATGATGATGAAGATGAAGATGAGCAGAGTAAAGACAGTGAGGAGTCGGACTCAGAAAAGGAACGGCAGAAAAAAAAGAAAATGAAAGTAAGATGCTGCTCATATTAGCTTATTACTGTTTCTGGGAAGGAAACCAAAAGGTTGCAGGTTCGAACCTTACCATTGCACCACTGAACCACTGAGTAAACCACTTAACCCCAGATTGCTCCAGTGCATTGGAAGTCTCTTTCGAAAAAAGTAACATAACAGAGGTCACTCAAAAATATTTAGGCCTAAATTTAAGGTTTGCGGATTTGAATTGAATGTAAAATTTGAATTACATGATTTTAACAAAAACTCAATAAACATAATGTAATGCATATTGGTCAGTCATGCATAAATAAAATGGTTAAAAAACAGGAAACATTTCTATAACATGTAAAACTCATTCTGTTTGTTAGTAATATTTATCATCAATAAATAAAATTTATTTCAATCTCAAACATTTTAACTAAATGAAATGTCCCACATATGGCCATATTTTAATCATGTTAATTTTTTAATAATTATTATAATAATTTGACTAAATATATTTAATTGTTTTCACAGTGGACAGGTTTATGCTTATTCTAAGCAAATTGAATAAATGCATTCAAAAAATGTTTAATGTATTTAAATAAATTGTCTTGATTTTATTTGAGTGCAGAAATCTTACTGTTTCTTACTCATTTAATTTATGTATGACTGACAAATATGCATCACATTGTTTATTTCTTTTTTGAATTTCAGTGGAATTAAAATGCATGAATCTTGAAATAAGGCCTAAATATTTTTTGAGAGTGTCTTAGAGTAACAAAAACAAACTGTTTAATGTTGAGGTTCAGTGAGAGTGATTGTTGACTGTTTTAGTGTAAAAAAAAAAAAAAAACTTACTCAACAAATGGACTTCTCTCTGTCTTGTTTGCTCAGATTGTGACGCCAAGCTCTGGGCTCAGTAAGAAGGAAAAGACCAGGCTGTTGGCAGCCAAAGACTTCCACGGAGGCCTGCCGGGCAGTGCACCTTTAGAGCCCTCTCCTCCAGTGCACCTGCATCGCTCTCCACCTCCTCCAGGCCTGTCTCAACCCCCTCTGCTGTCTCTATCGGGCAGCAGAGCCAGGGAAAGACCCCTCCACACCAGCGTCATCCAGTCCACAGGCCTGGCTTCAGCCGCTAAACCTTTAGCGCTAATCGCACAGTCACGTCGAGACGTTTCTCCTAAACATTCTCCACAGCATTGCACCTCCTCTCCAAAAACCACATCAGCCACTACCAAGCCCCTTACTTCCTCACCTCAGCCCCTCCCACTCTCGTTATGCTCCTCCCCCAAACCGCTCTCAGTCCCCTCCCCTCCAAAACCCCTCCCCCTGTCTTCTTCCCCCAAACCGCCCCCTCTCACCCCTTCCCTCAAAGCGCAATCTCAAGCTTCCTCCCAGAAGTCCCAATCTCCAGTGCTGGACGCTCTGACCAGCAGGAAGTTTCTGGAAAGTTCTCTGGCACAAGTCACTGCTGACTACAGACTGAAGCAGGTGAGTAGACAGTCTGCCACGGTCTGGCAGGAGAAATGTGAGACTGTTCATCCTTCAAGTCCATACATTAATCCCGCTTTTCCCTCAAGGCCGGTGTCCACATTTTCATTTTCCAGAAAAGCAAACCAGCTAAAGCAAATTCTCCACAGTTTGTGTCCGTATCTTTTAAGCCAATTTAGGATTATCGCTTTTAGGGTGCTGTTGGTATTCAGGACATGTCTCTCCTTATTGACCAGCCTATTTGAAAAGGTCAGAGTAACGGAGAGGGAGAATGTGAGGGGGAGAGAGAATTATTTGTGTGTGTGTGTGTGTGTTTGTGAGTGTGTTGAAGACAGAAATGCAGAGAGAAGGACAGAAAGGACAGCTCCATTCTCTTATCAGTAGGACTGGCTTCCCTACTGTGTGGCTTTAGTTGGTAAATGAAAGTGACAATGTGCATCGCTTTATTAGAATTACTGAAGCAAAACCAACAGGCAATTAACTCCATGACTTCTTAAGGGTCCAGATTTCAGCAAATGAGTGTAATAAATGTGCCTTTTCCTCACCTCTTCTTTTGTTGCCTTGAAATTACTGTTGAAGAGGTTAATATAGTTTTTTTCTTCTACTTGTAATTAACCAGAGTGGTTTTATTATTACGTTACAGTGAGGAACAGTTTCATAATATTTTGATTTTATTAGTGGTGCTTACTAAGGCAACTAACAATGTTACTCTTGCTCATACATGAGGATGTGGTGTTTGTGTTGTCTGAATGCTTCCTGAAAACATGTGGCTTGTTGTGGTGCTATTACTTTCCTAAGTGTTCAGATTTTCATCTAGTAGTTAATAAAACGGCATGAAATGAAAGTTTACCAAAACCTTTTTTCTAAATGCATGATTTTAATAATTGATCTTACTATGAATGATTCATCCATGTGTATGTTTTTTTTTTTTTACTTCAAAATTTAACAAAAGGTCACAAGACAAATCTGTGAAATTGCAGACTTCTCTCTGTCAACTGCTAGCTTGTATTGATGTCTGCCTCCATCCAATCAACAACCGATGGATAGAACCAACCAAGTTCCCGGCCTACTTTTATCTTTTGAAAATCTGTTTCACTTTGAGTCCACAAAATGGAATAAAACTTGATCTGTTGTTTCTCCTGTTACATACTTAAGGGGTTTATTACAATGCTTCAGAACTTCATAGACACCTGGAAGTGGGCTTCTTGGCAACACCATCTAGAATTCCCTAGCGACCTCATAAAACAGCAGTTTTCTGAAGAAAATGCAAAAATGAAGTTTCAGTTTATTATTCCAATACATTCATGTTCATGAGTCTGGAAACTATAATGGTACTATGAAGATTTCAAGCGTTTGTGCTGAGCGGTTGAAGGCAGGCAGTGTTTGAGCATTCCTTCTTTCTTAATGAATGTTGTGGAGCTGATAGAGTCATGGCTGCACTGTTGTTCTCTGTTTCAGTGAGTCAGAGCAGCATTATGCTCACTCACACTCTTTCTCCGCCAGCACTTAGGCCACATGACAACCAGCGCAATTACCACATCTCCACCTCTCCCTCTCTGCTGTTTTTCCCCTCTCTCTTTGTTTATCAGTCAATTTGTTGTTTCTTGCTCTTCTCGTCTTTGCTCTCAGTATACGTATCTCACTTTCTCTGAAGATGTGCTTTGTTCAAGGAAATCAAGACCTGGTTCACTTAGTTTCAAAAACAGTATTCCCCCACAGCAGCTTGATTTTGAGAAATAGATAAATAGATTAATAAAAGAAATAAAAAGTGTGTTTTATTTATTTATATATCAGATGTACACATACTCCCATTTGGAATGTTGATTTTAAAAAAAGTTTTAAAAGTGATTCCAACGAAATTGCTCCTCTGTGTTGTTATCGTTGTTCTCATAAAATGATATGTGCTAATACTTTATATTTATAGCTATCATTAAAGTCTTTACGGTGAACGGCACTTTAAAATAGAGGCATTTCAGCATCATTACTCCTCTTCAGTGTCACTTGATTCGTCAGAAATCATTCTAATATGCTGATGTTGAAATTTGTGCAAAGCTGTGCTTCTTAATATTTTTGTGGGAACTGTGATGCTCTACCGTTTGCAGTAAGAAAGATTAAAAAAGAAATTAATACTTTTAATCAGCAAGAATGCAATAATTTGATCAAAAGTGACAACAAAGACATTTACAATATTACAAAAGATTTCTAATCGAAATAAATGCTGTTCTTTTTGAACTTCCTATTCATCAAAGAAACTTAAAATATATTCCAGCAAAAACTTTTTCAGCTTTGATAATAAAAACCATTATTAATAATTGAGCAGCAATGATCACTGAGCATCAAATCTGTATATTTGAAGGATTTCTGTGACACTGAAGATGAAGTAATGGCTGCTGAATATTCAGCTTTGCCGTCACAGGCATGATTTACATTTAAAAAATAAAATATTTTAAATTAAAATAGAAAGTTCTTTTAAACTGTAATATTTTACTTTTTTCACTTTAATATTTTTTATCATATAACTGAAAAAAAGAACAAATATATGTGCAGATTCACCTGTTGTCCAATGAAAATATTGCACTTGAACCTTTTCAATTATTGTAACTTTGAAACTTGTGCGCAGCTTTTTAGTAAATGAGACTGGATGTGTGATAGACTTGTTTTAGTTTCTTTCCATCATCGTTCTCTTTGTTTTTCCTTCTGCAGTCTTTCCTGTCCCAGGACCAGACGTTTCCTCTCCAGTTAAAGAAACAGCAGGACCCATTTAAGATAAAAAAGAAGGTGGAGGCACTCACGTCCTCTTCCTCATCTTCATCCTCCTCCGCGCACCCTCTTAAGCTCAGCTCTGAAGCGTCAGGTAGGACCAAGCCCCCTGCAGTGCAAGGTGTGTCCTCCTCCAGTCTGCCTTTCTCTCATGGCCTGCTGGGTCTGGGCCAGCCTAACGGAGTCATCCTGAGCACCCAGGATGTGCCGTTGGCCCTCACCACCAAACCTCGCTCAGACGTGCCCGTCAACCTCAGTACAGGAGGCCGTAAGAGCCCCGCCTCTGCGTCTCCCACTCCTAACCGCACCCGTGAGCCCCGGAAGAGCAAGACTCCCAAAGCGTTAGAAGCCTGGAGGGGTTTATCCCAGAACCACCTGGTGCAGTCTCTGGTGGACCTGTTTCAACACAGTGGAGCTGAACAAAAGCTGCCCAGCAGCAAAGACTCAGATGAATCTGCTGAGGACGAAGACGATGAGGATGATGATGTGGAGGATGAAGAGGATGATGATGAAGAGGATTCAGATGACAGTCTCTCAGGTGAGATGCCTAAGGAGAGAGGTTTTAATTTAAGAGAAGTGCATTAAAGAAATAGATTGTTCAGAAATTAAAATTGGTTAATTATTTACTCACTCCAAACACAGACATCCATGGAACACAAAAGAGAATTGTTTTAAGAATATGCTGGCTGCTCTTTTCCATATGATTAAAGAGAATGAAAATTTATCCAAAAAAAAAAAAAAAACCCCACCATGACAAGAATTTCAGTGAATTATCCTGACTAATTCACTATCAAGTCAGAATTTTTTTAATTTTATTTAATCTGAAATCCTGATCCAATTTAACATGCCTTACATTATTTCTTACTGAATATCATTGCGTTTTCACTAGGAAATACATCAGGATATGGAAGGATCCTGCCACTCTTTTCCATATGATTAAATAGAATGAAAACCTCTCCATAAAGTTCTGTGGAAATCGTTCACAGTATATAGTGGTGGATAATAAAAATTTTAGTTAATAATCCTCATAATCAGTATGAAGTTTGAGAATTTTATTTTATTTTATTTTAACCTGATCCAAAGAAATATTCCTTAAATTATTTCTTGCTGAATATCATTTCATTTTTATTTCAAAATACATCACATTATGAAAATGAAATATGTTGCTATTGTGCGATTTCAGTTTCTCTTTAAAGGAACAGTCCACCTAAAAATGAAAATTCTGTCACCATTTCCTCAACTTCCAAAACCTGTATTACTTTCTTTTTTCTGCGAAACACAAAACAAGATATTCTGAAGAATGTTTGTAACCAAACATTTTGGTTCCCGTTGACTGCCATTTGTATTTTTGTCCTTACAATGTCGAGTCAATACGAACCACTCATGGTGAGTAACTGATGACAGAATTTTCATTGTTGCGTGAACTATTCCTTTAATTTGGTTCATTGATGCAACCAATGACACAAGACATGTTATAATGATCAATTCCATAAACACCGTCTCATGTCCTCTCCTGTCGCCTTTTATTTCTCAGAGTCAGACAGTAATTCAGACAGCGAGATGAACGGCTCAGAGGGTGGTAAAAAGCAGCGCAAGGATGGAGTCACGGAGATGGACACCGATGGAGAGAAGACTCCTCAGAAACTCAGCAAGGGGTTTTCCCATCTGAACTCCTCCACCAATCACGGCCTGTCTGACTGTCTGCCACTAAACCTCCAAGTCATTAAGCCCTCCAGTGTGGCCACGCCCACCATTGTGAGCAGCTCCGGTGCCTTGACCTATCACAGCTCTCCCTCCTCATCGTACTCTGTTGGCACCTCTCCAGGTAACCACAGACAACGTCATTACTAAACTAAAGCTGGATATGCTTGACACCTTCCTTTGGAGCTCTGTCAGTGTCAAAGTGTGCATGGGGTTGAATATGTGTCGTGTGTACGCGTATGCCCTTTTGTTTGTGTATTTGTCTGTGTGCAAGCTGTCACACTCAGATGACGAGTGTCTATTTTTAGAAAGATAAATGGTGGCGTCTGGCATCACTCCGGCTCCGTTTGTGCCCGTCTATTTGGGTGTGCGTCCTTGGACCTAGCTGTTGTGTCTGAGCTCTGTTTGGCCTGTATTCAAGGAAAAAACCTAAACAGAATTAATATTAAACTCTTTCCATTAATTGTGTGTTTGGTTTATACAGGGTCAGGTTTAGGGTTAGGTAAATGTAGCTGGTAACAAGAGATCTTTGTGTGGTGTCTGGGTTAACCCCGGTACCCGTGTTTGCCTTAACCTGTTAGCTGAGGCACATCAACCACCTCTGTTTGGCTGACTTAATCTGTTTTTTCCTTCTGAAGCTAACAGAGACATTTGTTAAACAAAACACTCACAAATCCAGCAAACATGGCACACGAGTGCATCTGCTCTTGGACGGCGTTCAGCATCCCTCACCGCGATGGAATGAAACGCTTTTTCTAATGAAGCCGAAGTGTGTCCGTTGAAAAGCGTGAGGAAGCTGTAATAAGCTGAGAGGAGTTACTGTGATGATTTGTTTTTGGAGCATTATTTGAGCTGCTGAGAGATTCGTTTAACTCCTGTTTTGTTTGCAGACTTCACTTCTCGAAAGGAGAGAGATGAGAGTGATGATTTTGTTCGTTTCTTCCTGTGGTTTTGTTAGTGTCACTATTGCTATTACTCATATTTTGAACAACACCCTGTCCCTAAGCGGTAAATTTGAGCGTGTAGCTTTTCTTGCATCGTTTGTGCAACAGACGTGAATGATACCTCAAATCACGCGGCTTGTTAAGGAGAGCTATTAGTTTGCTATTAGTTGATCAGATGTGTACCTGCCTAAAAATCAGGCTAAATCCCCCATAAATTTACTCTATGAGAGGTTCCCAAGTCAAATCTAAGTACCAAAATACCATATTTGAGAATTGGAAGTGGGTTCTTTTGACACATAAACTAGGTATACATAATATGCAGGTACCATGTCAATTATTGGCTGTTCTCTTTTTTTTTTTTTTTTTTTTAATTAATGGTACTGGTTTTGCATGCACTACTGTTCAAAAGTTTGGGGTTGGTAAGATTTTTATTGAATGGTTTTGTCTCTTATGCTCACCAAGGCTGCATTTATTTAATCAAAATACAGAAACATAAAATTGTGAAGTATCATTACAAATTAAAATAACTGTTTGCTAATCTTTTTTCAAATTTAAATTTATTCCTAAAGCTGAAAAGTAATCATTTTTTTTAAAGAAAAAAAATCACACTAACCCAAACTTTTGAACAGAAGTTTATGTATCGGTCAATATTGTGTATCTATTTGTTGATGCTCATTTATCCTATTTTTTTTTACATGCAATTTCTTTTACTTAATTAATTTTTACTCTTTAAAAATAATAATTTAATAACCACATTAAGCAAATACTTGATTTTAGTTTTTAAGTGTTTAATTTTTAATTTATTTAAAAATACTTTATCATTTAAATCATTACCGTTTTTTAAATCTTCCATTAGCGTATGAAATTAATTTGCTTTATCATTATCAGCCAGAATTTTAATATCACTGAACCCCTAGTAACAACAATTCAGGATGCCTTAGCAACCGGATTGAATTGCCCTGGCATTTTAGAGGCAAGATTTATGCATGCAGGCACCATCAAAAGCAGAACAAATAAAAATCGACATTTTATTTGATGTTGTTTGCTCATTATGTGAGTTGTAATTTGTAAGAGATGATGAAACGGTTTGCTTAAAGTGTGTGTGTGTGTGTGTTATAATGTGTTTTGTCTGGCTGTTGTCTTGTCTCAGGCTCTGCGAAGAGAAAGCGAGTGATGAATGAAGATGATTTACGGATTCCGCTGGAAATGGGGTACGTTTAAATATGACACACGCTGGTGGCAGCATGACTCAACACCTGTTAACCGCAGCTCTGCATTCTGTGCTTCTAAAGCAGCAGAGCACACAGTCTCATACAAACATTGCATTAAAACTGCAGATGTTTAAATAAATCAGAATTCTTTGCTCTATTATTACAAACCTGTTCAAAAAGCAAAGTAGCAGCAGCATTGCACAGTGATGGTGTAATGGCATTGTACTTAGATACTTTGAATGATTGTCATATTCACATTCATAATTCACATTCATCATATTTGCATGATATCATGGTATTATGACAGTACATGTGAATGGCACAGCAAAAAGTTGTATGAAATACATTCTAGAAAAAAAGGTTTTTAGTAATTTCAAATCTACATTTGCAATTAACAATTACACATTATTGAAACTTGTGTGATTTTTATGATTCAGTTTGTTCTTGCCTGGAAAATAGGCTTCCTGCCTGCATGCCTTTAAATAATCAATCAATCAATCAATCAATCAATCAAAGTACATGTATTACCATTCCCACTATCATATAAAATAAAATTAGTATTACAAATGGCATAAAAATGCATAAAAATAAATGATTTAGTTTATCAAGCAGTTTTTGAAAGTTTGTGCGAGTGTGTTGTATTATGCACTACTTCTTCAATGTGTATGTTGTTGTCCTAGCTGGCAAAGAGAGACCAGGATGAAAACAGTGGGCGGTCGGCTGCAGGGAGACGTTGCGTATTACGCTCCGTGTGGCAAGAGACTGCGACAGTACCCAGATGTCGTAAAGGTAACCTTTACCCGTCTTCCCCTCTGCCTCACGCTTAGACCCCCTAAAACGCTCAGGAAGCCCCACTCCCCACCCCTTCCCTCTCCCAGTGCACCATTAACAGTTACTGGTGTAAGATCCAGCAGTTTATTTAGGAGATCTGGTCACTTTTAGCTAGCTGTGCACTGTTATGGCAAGTGTGCTAGGCTGCTTTCAGTTTGGTACCATTATAGTGCTAATGGCTCTCTGGATGTCCTGTCTGACGAAATCACTATTATTCTCTCTTCTGTAGTATCTGTCCAGATACGGAATAACTGACATCACACGTGATAATTTTAGCTTCAGTGCAAAAAAAAGGGTTGGTGACTTCTATGAAGCCAGAGAAGGACCCCAGGTGAATGCCTTTCATCTCCTCTTTTTCTTTTTTTTTGTTCTTTATGTTCTTTTTTTCTCTCTGTCTCTCTCGCTCGTATTCTTTCGCTCTCCCTGTATCTCTCTTTCATCTTGAACAGGGCAGGGAATTTGATTGAACCCCGATAGCCTGAATTTCCCCTTTTAAACTGTAGGGAGTCTGTGCAATAATCAGCGCTCGTTGTTTCCACAGGGTGTTACTTCATGTTTTGTCTGTCATGTGTGTTGAAAGAGATTCTTTAGATTAAAGATACAGTGGAGCAAACGTTTATTGATTCAAATTTAAAATTGACTCTCTTGTTTTTTTTTTATTTACTTCATTTCATGCTTTTTAATTCGTTTGTTTAAATTGGATCTACATTGAGAATAACATTTCAGAATATTACCAAGTAAAAATGATAGTGATTATAGACTCACATGATCGTTAGTGATGTGACGCTCCTCTAGGGAACCAGACTAAAATAGGAAACTTTCTGTGTTTCTACCGTCATCTTCATAAGTCTGACCCTCCTCTGTCCCCTGACTCCCTCAGGGTCTGCAGTGGACTCTTCTGAAAGAGGAAGAGGTCATCCCCCATATCTTGGCCATGGAGGGTCGGCGAGGTCGTCCACCCAACTCTGAGCGGCAGTCGAGGGGCGGCAGCGAGGTTTCAGGCAGCCGGCGGCGAAAGGGCCGCCCCCCGAATCTAGGAGAGAGCGAATTCCCAAGTCCCTCCGAGGCCAAATTGCTGCGCAAGCTGGAGGCTCAGGGTAAAGTGCTTCTTTTTGACTTATTCACCTCATTTCATAGATAATAACGCATGTATTGATGGAAGAGATTTGTCCGTTTTCCTAACAGAAATCGCCCGGCAGGCGGCTCAGATGAAGATCATGAGAAAACTAGAAAAACAGGCACTCGCACGGGCTGCCAAGGAGGCCCGCAAACAGCAAGGTACTCCAGGCTTATGAATACCACTCTATTACTCACAATGGCGCCCAGACATCTCGCTTAAGCCTCGTTCTATCTCTCATTCAGCTATTATGGCTGCAGAGGAGAGGAGGAAGCAAAAGGAACAGCTGAAGATTCTCAAACAGCAGGTGAGTTTGAGAAGGAAACCGGTTTTCGGTCAGTCTGAGGGTCACTTGGTATGAGATTACAAGCGTTAATTCAGAACAGAGACCGCCGGTGCTTCTATGGCTGCAGCTCGGCTGCCAGTCGACTTTTTTAAATGCACAGCAGCACTTTCAATTAACAGACTTCCTCCTCCTCTCCTACCAGGAAAAGATAAAGCGCATTCAGCAA
>JAFVLL020014766.1:0-44896 GCA_021397915.2 Tor tambroides | reverse complement strand
TGCGTTTTAAAACGAACACGCACTAGTGTAAACGTAGCCTAACAGATGTGTAAACTGAAAACTATTTGAGCTTTATTAAAATTATTTGCACTGATTTATTGTGTTGGATATATTTTGCTCCTTTGTGCAGTGGCTCAGGAGATGAGGCTTTGAGTCTGTGTAAATGTCAACAAGCTGAAAAAATAAAACCAAAGTTTTTTTGAGATAATGTAATCTTGTTAAAACTGATTTCATAAAATTGGTATCGAAAAAAAGTATCGTTCAGGAACCGGTATCGAACTCAAGGTATCGTATCGGTATCGAAAATTTTTGAACGATAACCAGCCCTACTCATAAGAGTCATTAGTTCGGCAGTCTACACTGTTTGCAATGTGTGTCTTTGATTCACTAAAAAGAATCATAAGAGTCATTCGTTCAGGAGTCGGACTATGCGGGTTGAGCTGTATGCTTTTGATTCACTAAGAAGAACCGACTGAAAAGAGTCATTCATAGGGAGTTGGACTACACTTTTCACTGTATGCTTTTGATTCACTAAAAAGAAATGAACTGGCTTATAAGAGTCATCTATTTGGGAACGGGGCACTGTCTGTTTCACGCTGTACATATACTCCATAACGTTGGTACTGCGCTGCTGATTAATTAGTGCCAGAAGTTTTTTTTATTCTTTATTTGAGGTTAAAGGACACATTTATTGTGCACTGACAATGCATAAATGTTAAAGTCCCTTGCATTTAAATATATATAGATCTTTAGCAATGGCCGTTTTGCCACAGTTACTGTTTAGCCACAGTTCTTGGGAAAACAGCTTTTTTTTCTGCAAGAGACGGACCTCCACCCTTATCAGGAATGATGACATCACCCTTTAACGGGAGTTTAAGAGAATGTGCGTTCTCTAGTGACATCACAGTCGTCTCATAGCTGAACATCTGCAGAGGGGTGTGGGAATTCATCACCTCCTGAGGCCCTTAAGTTGACTTTGGAGCTTAATGAATACCAGACCTGCCTGCAACTGAACTCGCTTGCCAGTTATAGGTTATAGTTATAGGGGGAGAAAGTTGGGCATGACAAAAAGATAGACCACACAACTCCTTCACTCATAAAACCACTGAACACTAAAGATAGTATATGTACTGAGATATTTTTTTAGAAGTAGGTTCAAATGTACTGGTAAGGACCAAAGTAAAGTCAATTACACATTTTAGCATTAAGTTAATGAACAAGATATCACTCATGTATTGACATGTAATGTTAATAAATAAAAAAAGAAAGATGCTTGATCATGTTACTTATGGATTTGTGAAAATAAAAAGCAAAGGGATCCATTCCAAAGTGCCTAACTGTTGTTTTGACAAAAGGCACAGGAAACCTTTGCTGGCCCCCTGCTTCTCAACAGCTTTGGGGCATACAGGTTATTGTGTATGTATCCCCTTATTGGTTCAGTATGGAGAAAGAATACACTGCAAAACATAGCATGCCACAGACCCCAAACTGTTAGGTTACTAAAAATGCCACATTTGGTAACAAATCCCAAATATGAAGGAAAAAAAATGGTGTTTACAAATTGGAAGGCAAATACAAAGACTGACTTTCAGGTACTTCAATTTCCATTTTCCAACACTAACTAGCTAAAAACATAAAAACAGGTTTCTGTGGCTCCCTCATTTTGGCATTAACATCTGAAAGCTTACCTTGGTCTATACTTGCATGGTCCTTATGGATCTGCTTAGCCATTCCTGCTAGCTGACTCTGTAAATTCATAAGGGAGTTTTGAAGAGCTGTGATCGCTCCTGAATGACTGCCCAGAGTGCTGTTCACTTCTGCCACCTTCCTCTCCAATTCCCCTGAAAGGCCCTGGATATTGTTCCTGTCACCATCAAGGCTTCCACAGATCTTCTCCAGAGCAGTCACCCTATCATCCACCACCGAGACACCTTCAGCTACTCCAGCTGTGTTGAACTTGCACACGCTCAGCTCTGTGGTAACTCGAGCATTCAGTGCATCCACTTGGTCTTTTAGCTCCTTGATCTGGTTGTGGCTTGGTTTACCAGTTTCTACCCGAAGGGGGGAACTGCTTACCTGCTGGCAACATGTGGAGTTCAATGTGTGAAGGTCTTGGCTAAATTTGCTAACTGTGTCTCCCAATCCCGTTATAGCTCCAGTCAAGCCAGTAACATTGTCAGTCAAAGCATTAATTCTTTTGCGGGTGTCATGTATATGTGCGTTAATAAACTGTCTCTCAGGTGACATTCGAACAGTATCCTCTAATGCATGAAGCCTTGCTATGTTGTTCGCAAAATCATAACGTAAGGCATCCAGATCATTTCTACAGAGCCTTACATCCTTTACGAGACTATCCAGACCTTCTGGCTTTTGGGAATCAGTGGGTAGGTTGGTTTTGCAGTCGGTTGAGCATATCTGCCCAATTGCATTAAACTTATCCTCCAACCCCTTTATAAGGTACCTGTTAGCATTAACTTGAATTTGCAGTACATCGTCAGAATCCCTAGACATCCCTGGGAAGGAGTTGTTGCTCATTTCGATCAACATGGAAGTGAAATGATCCTGCACAGCATTGAGTTTCTGGTCAAGGAGTTGACGTAACTTAGCTACTTCATCCATAAGTTCCTTGGTAAGTTTTTCATCTACATAGAAGCAGTAAGTCTCTGCATTCCTCTCAGTGACGTTCATCCTGTCCTCCAGGTCCTCTAATTGCGAACCGAGTACATCTTCTAACTTCAGTGAGGACAAATGCTCTAGCTCATTGTCCACTCTGGCATTAAGGACACGATGGGCCTCTGCCACTCGAATAAGTTCCCTCCTCAAATCATTGTAGTCACTATCATCTTTTCCGACGGTTGTTTGTCGGTTTGTGTGCGCTACACCATCTGACATGGACAAATCCAATCGGAGCTCACGGATCTCCTTTCTCAGCTCAGCTTCCTTGTTGTGCACGAGATCGGTAAGGCTCACATAGCTGCTGTCCTTTCCATCTTCACATGTTTTTTGAAGAGACTGAATCTTTTCATTACATGTATTTTTCAGCTTGGCCATCTCTTCTTCCATGTTTACAACAAGCTCCTCCTTGAGCTTCTCAAATTTCCCATCAATATAAGTCTGAAGGATGTCTATATCTGGAGCAGCAGCACCCGTGACTGGTAGGCCTTGAGAGGAACTATCCATAAGCATTCGTATCTGCCCGTCATGTCCTGTCACTGTTCCCCGCAGTTCTTCAAGAGCTTCGTCTTTGCTTTTGAGAGCATCTGTCATATCGTTGAGCCTGGCCAACAATGTCTCCATTTCTCTTTCCCCATGGGTGTGGCCTCTCATTGCCTGGTGGCCATCCAGATGCACCACACTCTCTTCTGTGCCTCCTGTTCTTGCGCTGTCAGGTGACGTCCTGTCATTGAGGAGGGTAATGAGCATCTTGCTGGTGTCTTCCTGTAAGTCTGTCCTCAGGTTCTCAGCCATACCTGTCATTGTTGCTTGAAGATCCAGAACCGTCTGCGAAAGGCGCTGCACTTCTTCCTCCAATATGCGGGTTTTGTCACCTGTTCGTCTGATATCATATTGTCCAGTTTCTCGTCGTTCTGGCCCTGTGGTAACAAAATACAAATAAAAACTTGCAAAAAAAAAACTAAGAAATTTTCATTTTTTTTCATTTTAATTTTTAGAAAATCCTCCTTGATGTGTGGAACATATCCTGATGACATACTTTGTGCAGGTCGAGTTTGTCCATGCTGTGGGTGCGATTGTGGATATGCTGTCTTTCCATTTGGAGAGCCTTTTAGTTCTCTGCAGTCTGGGCCCTGGTATCCTGGGCAGCACCTCCATTCTAGCTCAGTCACAGTCTTGTATGCTATCTTGTAAGTTGGCCGAAACCGAGTACGGTATCTGAAAAAAAAAAAAAAAAACATGATTATGTTGGCCTTTTACATGAACTGAAATGTGAAAAACAAAAACAAACAACGAAACAACTTGACTCCACAATCTTGTTTAAAAATTGATTTGCTCACACCATCCTTTATAGAGCTTAAGCCACTTATTGCTATTACTCTGAACTGTGAGTAATGGACCATGAAGCTTTGCCCCTATTATAGGATGAAAGCAAAGGTAAAGGCAAGCATTAACTTGCGCAGACTGAGAGGGATTAATAAGAAGAGTCTTCTGGCCTAGTCTGTTCAGCTTCATTTAATGATGTTGATCTTGTTACTTCTGATGGATAATGCTGCAATTAGAAGTGCAATCATTCTAGTTCTTATGCCACAAGAAGTTATCCCAAAAGATTATCATCACAGTTGCTTCAGAACTCTTGGTGAAACGCTTCAAGTACAAAAGTGAGTATAAGGGACAAAGCCACATATGGTAGCCCTCAAATTCCTCAAATGACTTTACAAAAAGAATGAAATACAACATTCATCACTGAAGTATAATCTATATTAAACTGGCTACTCAAAAGCTGTTTTAAAAGCTTTGAGTGTATGTATATGTTACAATGCCATTATAATGATTTCATCTTGATGCTTAATTTAATGTGTATATACTGTAATTCCTCCCAGTCTCCACATATTCAATTAATCAAACACTAGTGTACCTCAATTGTCTTTTAAAGCAAACAACAGCTTACATAAATTCTTGTGGCAGCAGTGCAGTAACAAACTTCAGTTTGTGAAATAGTGAGTAACATTTTACATAAAACATCACAATTCTGTCATAATCCAGACTAGGACTTTCAGTGGACTAAGCAAATATCTTCAATGTCCCTTTAATCTAACTGTTTACTAAGAAAAACTGACCTACTGGCATGACATCTGAAACAAAAAGTTAGCTAGCCAACGAAAGTAAACAGCTTGAGTACCAAACTCTTGGCACTGCCACAGAATCGGCACAATCTGCAAAACCTAAAGCACTAAAACAATTTCAAAAAACAACAGTTCCAATTAGAGCGCTAATATTTAGTATTTAACATTGATATAGTTTACTGTATAACTCTGCTTTTGAGTCATTCCAGACCAGAGTATGTGAGTGTTGAGGAGGAGCAGAGCACGTGTGCTTTCTGGAAAAAAAATCGAAAAAACATGTGTTCTGGAAAATCCAGAGTGATTACAGAACGCTGTGACCAGGGCGGGTAAATCTCTCAGTCCGTTCCAATCACACAATGTTCCAGAACGCTTTTCAGTGTTTGCGCTGCAATTATTTGAACAAATTGGCCAAATGGAAGTTTGTGAATCTTGTTTATGTCGTAAAATCAAAATCACATTACAGTCGTCCATTAACACTCTATGTGTAACTGGTCTAGTTACCGTGAATCATGTTTTTGGTGTAGTGTCTTCGAGTCCACAAGGAGCATGAGAAGTACCGAACATCAGTACTTCCACACGCCCCTCCCGGTCTCTCGAGTACTTACATCATCTGTGGCTCACAGTCAGGCTGATGCTCGGGACAGCGCGCGGCTTCAGGTTCAATGTGACTTTCCACGCTGCCTTGAACTGCGCAGCTTACGTTCTTTTGAACTATAAAAGCGCACCAGTTTCTGTACAATACACAGATAAAAAAAAAGGACCAAAATAAGAATAGTTTGAGTTGGTATATTTATTATCGCAAAGCAAAACTATCGAACATTTTTTCCATATATTTTAATCACTGGCAGCTGACAGAAAACTCTGAATATGACAAAAGTGAAAATGATTAAAGTGAAATTTAAGTGAAAATGGTGTTCTTTTAAAATGAAAGCGAATGTTTTTACCACCCTGAAAAAACCATTGAAATGTTAAACACCGCGGAGGAATGCTCAATAAATCGATTGACCTCTTGTAACTTGTTGCTTTAGCGATTTGCCACAATCAGAACCAAACAATATCATTAAAATGTCACTCCAGGAGTTTGCTGTGAGTAAAATAATTTGTCTATTTCGAAATACAGAGAACATCATACAAGAATCGAAGATAGGCTGTAAACATTCATATCACTTACTTATTTCTGTGCCTGTGAAGGGCTTCTGAATACGCGCTGCCCTGAAACAGACTTGACGGGTATCCATGAGCGAGAGAAAAGCTTATGATAAACAAAACTGATAACTGTACTCCATGGAAAGGTGGCTGGCAATTCATTGTCTAAAAACAAAACAGCCAAAAGCCTGCACAGAGTCAGTGCGAGAAGAGTTGAGCAGTGTTTCAGCCTCTGGAGGCCAGAGAATAAAGAGAGCGCGTCCAACTTGCTGCTGAGTTTGACAAAGTTCGAGGAAGTCCGAAAAACTGAAGGTGGACTCTAGTCTGCAGGGGTTCAATTCGCCGCCTCTCCGAAAGAAGGGGGTAGATGGGGGTAGGGGAAGTCCTCAAAAAAACAATTGCGCCCCTGCACACCCCACTAAGCGTAAATGAACACAGTTTCCGAGCTCAATTGAAAACATCTGCCTTTATCTCTGTCACAGGAAACTATTGCTTGGTGTAACGTAAAGCTCGTCAAAAACAGCGAATAGCAAGTGAAGAGAAATGCTTTTCGTTCGATTTGTTTACACAGTTGCTACAACACTTTGCACAATCAACCACATTGCTGTTTGTGCTCATCGGATGATATTCTTTGCTTGGATTGGGTAATAGTGGTTAAAAAACATCTTGGCTTCAAAATGCTGATCAGGATATTTTAAGCAAGATTAATGGGCAGATGGATGCATTATTTATGCATAGATAGATAGACATTTCTGAGATAAGCTAAACTGTAGAAGACACATACCCACAGAAACACACACACACACACACACACACACACACACACACACACACACAGAGAGAGATCATGGCTTTGGGTGGAGGATGAGGTTATGCCTATTTTAATTTCTTTATGACATAAGTACTAAATAGCATAAGAAATGGAAACTTTCATGACCTCACTGAGAAGCGTGAGGGTGTGTTCTACCATTTCAAAGTACATGCGTGATCCCACATGATCCCAGCTACTAATAGTTGGAAGAACAAGTAAATATTTTCAGAGAGTGAAAATACTAGTTGACCAGGTGGTTCACTTATTCTGTGAACCTAACTTCAAAGCCTCAAACAGTTACATAAGGTGGCCGACTGCCTGGTATTGTCTATGGCTGATTCATCACTCTCCTTAAAAAATGCACTGTCAAGTCAAGTACATAAAGGCAGATGACAAACTTAACCAATATACGTCATTAAATCACAGCAGATACAATTAATTAGTCTATTCTGAGTGAATGTTAATGAGGTAATTACCACAAAATGGGATTAAACAAAACTAATCACAACTTTTCAACGTGAAGTGGTAAACGGCCTCTTGCATTCGTGATGGTTTTGAGTCCGTGTGTTCATGCTCCAGCAGAGGGCAGTGTACACCCACGAAACATTCAACGCTAGCGTCATAAAACTCTCAGCGTGGAGCGTCTCGGCTTACGAAATCATGCTGTTGCATATCATGTATTGCGTAGCTGAAAACGACTCCAGATGCATGTGATCACACAGATCTTATATGAGACAAGACCTTTTGTGATAAAAACAGCATATTGCATAGGTTAAATGAACAGACCAGAACAGAAATAGCCACAACACATAAAAATACATTTGACTGCATCAATGCATTTTTCAATAAATGTTATGCACTTATTAATATATATGTGTGTGTGTGTGTGTATGTGTGTGTGTGTGTGTGTATATGTATGTATATATATATATATATATATATATATATATACATACATATACATATACACACACACACATATATATATATATATATATATATATATATGTGTGTGTGTGTGTGTGTGTACACATACATATACATTTTATATAAAATGAAAACATTATTTTAAAATATACAAGTAAATTAAAAATAAAATGTATCCTTTTACATTTTACATTACTTAAAATTCTAAATGTAAAGATTGTGCACAGTGTGTTTTATTAAAATCGTGAATGCTTTATTTTAGATTATATCATCACATTTTAAAATCCGTAATGCATTGTTTTCTCTTTGGTTTAGAACTGAGTTGGGCCCACAGGCAACTAAAATTGCCAGAGGCTCTACCACTCTTTATTCATCTGTACAGATTTTTGGGGCAAATAAATATGCTTTCAAACCACTGGCATACAAGGTGAAAAATCGGAGTATAAATCGACTGAAAATATCTCTCGGTAAACTGTGGGTTAAGACATGTCACTCTGATGATGGATTATGGAAGACGTTCGTCAGTGACCCGTGTTCGCGTGTCTCGAACAAAGCACCTTTTTGTGGGCTCACTAAACCTGCGACTGTCCAATTTGTGTCTGATCAGGTTGAACAGAGGGTGGCAGCATGTGAAGCACCTCTGGCCCGCGTGCTGCTGACAGTACATGTCACGGAAGAAAGTGAGCCGAGTTCGGTGTAATTGGCGGATGTGATCACTGCTCCACACTCACCGCAGCATAATGCCGTTGTCCTGACAGAGAAGGTGAGTCACCGCGCGAGGCTGCTCCTTCCCTGCCAGGACGCAGCGCCACAGATTGGCCCACAGACCGACCGTGCTCGCACACTTCTGCGGCACCAGTCTGTGCCCACACCCTCACCTCGACGTGTTTTTTTGTTCCGCGCCGCTTTGTCTTTAGTCTCTGTTGTTTGTGTGAAAATCCTCCTCTCGGCACTACGCCCCCTCTCAGGCAGGCGGGTGTCAACGGGAGGCGCTGAGACGGGGACTCTCACGCTGTTTATGGCTAGGTAATAGCATCTCACTCCATGCGAACAAAGGGCAGAAAGCAGCCTCGTGTTCTTTGGGGTTTTGCTCTGTCTTTGTGGAGCGTGAGAGTTTCATCTCGCTGCTTTAATTAGGATAAAATGCGGCGTTTTTAGCACAAAAGCTGCCTAGATGTGTTAAGTTAAATCTAAGCATTACACTCCAGGTAACCTTTCTGGTCCTACTTGAGGAAGTATTGTGCTTGAGGAGACCGTTCCAAAGGCAATGTGTGTGAAATTTACTTGCCTTGTGTTGACCCACTGCATGCGTTCGAGAACTAACAAAGCAAGAGTTTCTCATTCTCTCCCTTACACACCCAAACAGGCATAACAGAGGACTGTAAATTATTGGCTCTAAAATGTTAATATGGCCATAAGCCTTACTCATGAATTCTTGATAAGGGCCATGGCAGTCTTGTCACCTAAAATGTTAATGAGGTGAGATTACATTGGGGCGGGAAGGTCCCTGTCAGCAACTGAACAAATAGCAAGGATGAGCTGAATTTATAAGACTTTCTGACTAGAACAAGACAAGCAAAGGGCACCGGCATCTATTCAGGTTGAGTCAAAATGATGAAGAACGGAGATAATGAATTGCACCGAGTGCATTTGCACAAGGATAATGAATCATTTGTTTAATGTAATGTTGTTATTTTTCAGGTCTTTTGCTCCACCTACATGTCTGAAATGGGTCATGACTTACATTTAATTAATCTCCGCCTGTCAGATGTAGTCTGAGCATGTCATCTTACACTTGTCTACGTCATCAGCATTGATCTAACGTATGAAACTTTAATCTGTTCTTATATTATCTATAGGCCTACCTCTAAACCTTGAGGGTTAGTTCGTTGTTGAGGAATGATGTCCATAGGGAACTTTTTTGTTGATTATTGAAATCATTATATTCCTAATGTTCCAGCTCAGTGAACTTGACAAATCCATCACTTATTCAAATCCATTGTTTTAAACCTCCCACACATTTTCACAGCACTCACAGTTGTCACTCCTCCATGTCTTTAGCACTTTCTTTTTTGACGGTATTCGTTACCTTATATGCATCCTGTTGAATTAAATAGCTTTATCTTCCACGCTTTGATTTCATTAACTTTAATTCAACTATATTACTTGCACGCCCTGATTTGACCTGTTAGAACATTCCTCATCTTTTCAAATTATTTGACTCAGGTGTCAAAAAATAAATATATAAATGAATAAAAAAAAAACTTTTTTTCTGCTGCTTTCAGATGTTGGATAAAGGGATCACCTTGAGCGCCGGCATGACGTGACTTTGCTCTCCTCTTTTGCTGCAATTAAGTGGAAGTCTTTGAAAGAAGCTGCAATCCTTCATACTCAAATACTACCCCACCATCTGTCTATTTAATCAAATATCTAAGCAAATGTGTACAGATGAATTGAGCTTTGAGTGAGAAGCATGTGCAAGACCTTGGAGGACTGGGATGCATTCTGGTCAGGCAAGAATAGAGGTGTCAGGTAAGCTCAGGTGCAACATTACACTTTATGGTGAAAAGAATGTGTACTGAATTGACTTTGATACCTTAATCGCACTCAGGGGCACCACAATGGGGGGATGATTCTAAGGGGTGTCCTGTGATTTCTTTTTCCCAAGGCAATAACCTAGTCAGGGGACCCCAAAACCATAGTGGTGCCACTGGTCGTATCAGCCTAGTCTCATTAGAAAATGTAACTAGTTGCTCCAAAGTTCCAAACTGAAGGTGAAGAAAAATGTCATGAGGCTGCTGATTATTTTTTCTGCAGAACACAAAAGATTTTTTTTTTCTACTCAATGAAAGTCAGACCTAAATGATTTTCATTGTAAAAAACAATTGAAACCTTCTTCAGAATATCATCTGTGTGTTCCACAGAGGAAAACTGTAAAAGTTTGAATGACACAAAGATGAATAAATGTAGACAGAATTTCACTTTTGGGTGAATCATCCCTTTAAATCTTTGGTGACGTGTATCTAGCTAGTATGAGTCTTGTTGCACAGACTGAATGATATAGCATTCATTGAAACTGAAAAGCATTTGTTTGTGCTTTCTGATTAAATGGGGAGCCAAAAAGAGAACAAAATTAGACCAAAATACTTTTTGAATGGAAGTACAGTATGAATAGAAACCTTTTCACCTATACTAGGTTCTTCTTTAAAATTGGAATATGTTTTATGTTTTCTGCATTGATACAAAAATCTTGTGCCACGCTAAAAAAGAAACAATTGTAAAAGTGTTCAGCCTTTTAAATGCAAGGACAATATGAAAACAAACTTTTTCATCCGCACGAACTTCTTCAATAAAATCTGAATATGTTTTAAGTTATCTGTCATTGTGTATTTTAGAGGTGAAAATATTGTTACCACAGTTTAAAAATGAGACAATTGTAATGTGTTCACAAAAGTGACATTCACAGCCAAGGTAATGTCTGAAATGTTTTCTAAGCACTTTGTCTGCCCACATTACTATGTGGTTTCTGACAGTGGAGACAGTTATTAGGAGAGTCAAATCAATAATACATGCTAAAGACCAACTAATGCTCCATGGAGACAGACACCATTTGTTCATCCTGTGGCTAACATCCAATCTCAGACACACCGAATCAAAGAAGGATGATGGGAAAGGCAGTGAGGTAGGCGTTGACAAGCAACAGGTTACAGCCCATGAACAACATGGAGCAGAGACGCGATGTGTTATGGAAATGAGATCGTTCTTTATTTGATTAACGTTCCAAAGAGGAAGCCACGTGCCGGGCGATATTTCCGAGACTTTCATAGAATTTATTGTATCGACAAGCGGCGAACACACAAAAACAACGGAGCCACAAGAAGTGAGAAGAGGTAGCAAACAAGCTTATTGCAGCTTTCCCTCGGAGAAACGCTTTCATCCTCATATTGCTGTAATGCTTCAAAAATCAATACCGGGCTGCCAAACAGGTCAAAATGCAATAAGTGTGCAATCTGTCCGGGAAATAACATTGGCAGAAGCCAGCGCCACTGTCCCGTGGGACTGCTCCTCTCCCTTGGCCAGAGAGCGCAGGGTTAATGCATTTCCCACATCACTGATCCCAGAGCAGCACAGCGCTACGTCAGGCCACGCCATCTGAAATGCCAGATAACACGAAAAAAGACAATAGTTTGATTATCTCATTATGTGCTGATCGGTCCAACTGTCTGTTTCCTCTTCTCGGGCCGTTTTCCTGTCTCATTTCCAGGACTGGACATCTCTGTGTCATGTTCTTTTTAGACCATTAGGCCACAATTAGAAGCCATCGCACAGCGCGATGCAGAGGAAGTGAGCGTGCAGCGGTGTGTTCGCAGCTGAGACCATGTCAGCGGGTCAGAGTCAGTCTCACGCTTCAAGAGCCAAGTCAAAACACAGCAGCGCGTCGTGTAACGGTTATCGTCTCATTTTGTCAGAATTGTTACGTCAAACCAACCTTCATACCTGACCAGAGTTTTATAGAATTTGATTGGATCAGCTACATTCTCTCAAAACGCACATTCTTTCAGCAACAAATCAATTGAATTTATTTATGAATGATTCACTTTGTCCAAACAAAGTGACTGGCTTTTAAATAAGTTAGGCTCGTGGCCACAATATGTTTTTGTTTAAAATTACCAAAATTCTAATGAACCAGTAGATCAAAAATCCATATTCCAAACCATGTTTTTGTCTTATCCGAAATCATTACAGTAAGCTAAGTAAATATAATACTGTATTGTAGACTTGTCAGGACGGATTTTGCGGGAAACTGCGTACAGGTCATTCGCCGCTGCGTGTCTCGTCATATCCGTAAACAGCTCCGTGTAGTGTGGCGCATAAAGCTTAATTAAAGTTAAGTGCGAGAAATTGGTTGTAAAAACAAATGCAGAAAAAATGCAGAGTCTACAAGCAAAAAGGGAAAGTCCATAAAACCTTGGCTTTTATAGAGGAGCAAGAAGATTTAAAATCGATCCGCTTCTTTTTTACTCAACAGGTAAGATATTTGGTTTATTGTAGCTCTTTAACAGTGGGGGTATAGTGTTAAAGGGTAATTTCATTTTTGTTGTAGAACTTTGCTAGATTTGAAGTTAAAGAATGGACTGTGTAAATTATAAACCTAAGGAGTCACCAAATTAGCATTTTCAGCTGTCAACTTGTGACACTTTCCATCTAAAATCTCTCCTGCCTGTGTTTCTGGTTGTGTTTCATCCACAGAGGTTCAGAGCTGATGACCTGTATCTTTTGTAACATCATAAATTGATGACGTTGTTCAGTTACTCAAAACAACATCATAGGACTTACCTGCTCAGATGACAGCTTTTTTAGATTTCCATGTGTCACAAATCACATTCATCTGCACAGAGCCAAAGCACAACCAAAACAATGTATTTCTGCAAGACTCATGCAGTTTCATCTATTAACATCCAGAGGGACAAAAGGCACACATTGTACCTTTAAAAAATTATGTTCTGCATAGTATGAATGTGTGCAGTATGAATGTTGTCATTGTCATGTAGCATACCAGTGTCAGTTGCATCAATCAGAGCGTCTGCCATTCACAAATCCTCTCCAGTGGCCTCATGGGATAGTAAAGCAACTCGCTGGAAGTAGTAGCCTAAGTCACCTTGGCACTTTCCACCTACTGTTTTATAAATACTGGATACTACTAATTTTGACATAGTGCTCTTTCACACACTCATTTTCACCTACAAAACAAGTGAGTTTTATGAGTGAGTCATTGAATCATTCACCCAAATGATTTGTTAAAAATGCTGATTCATTCAGAACTGTCTTTATGAGTGATTCTGAAATGGAGATGCAAACGACTGGAAAGGGATTACAGAACAATTTGATTACAGTTGCTCTGCTACACACACAGCTTGTTGCTTTGACTTCTTTTAGAGCAATTTTTTTCATTTTTGAAATAAAAGATTTCCTTTCTAATTTCACATCAGAACAAATGAATACGTTAGCATTCATTAAAAAAAGTTTTGCAGGTTCGTACCCTATCACACTCTTGATGTGAGGGTCTAGATAAGCCAGACCTGTTTCTAGTGTTTTAACGAGACGTGAGATGTGGCTTTGTTCAGGGAAGAAGATTGTGCTGCCATGCAGCAAAAGCAATCAGGGTCTCTCTGCTTAGGCAGAGAGAACCATTGTACAGGTTGATTAAGTGTAAAAAAAAAAAGCGTTCCCAGGGAAACGCACGTAAAACTATTGAAATGGCTCAACTTGCGACCTTGGGTTTTTCTCAACTGTAAGTCAGGTGGTGAAGAATCTCTCTTGCATTTTTTTTTTTCCAAGTACCATTGCCAATATAAAGACAGCACAAATCATGTGCAGATGCCACTTTTTTGCCCTTGCTGACTCAACCTAAAAGGTAAAAAGAATAAAGACTGTCACAAGTATTTTAAAGTGATTTTTTAAATTTATGATTAAAAATTACAGAGTGAAGCAAAACAACAATGATAAATCATTTAATTTTTGATGCTGAAGAAATATTTTTAAGGCAATGTCAGTTCAACCGCAGCAGTCATTGCAAACTCTTAAGCAAGGGAATGAGAACTGAATTTGAATTTGGACTGTTTACACAACCATCCCTCCAAAATGCAAATCTTATTGCTTATTAACATGCAGCATACAATGAAGGAGCATCTATTACAAAACACTGGCAGTGTCTGTTTCTCTGTTATGATTGTGGAGACTGAGGTTAACCTATGAGGGGATATTTCACCATCTTAGAGTGGGCTCTGAGCCATCAGCAGACTGCCCGGCTTAGACTGGGATGGCATTTTCATTCGACCTTAGGGTGACATCCTCATAATGGAAAGGCATCAAAAAGCTATCTGTAAAACGGAATGGATTTCAATCTCTGATGCCTGCATTGATATGCAAAATCTGTTCATCAACCAGATATAAATCTCTGTTAGATGAATGTTGCCGTTTCCACTGAATAGCCCTATTTTCAGGCCACCAAGGGATGAGACAAATATTTATACTATTTTGAATGATGGATTTTAGTTCATTCCAAACGGAAAAGGATGCGTTTAGTCGTGAAGCTCATGCCTCAAATACTCATTTTCGTAGCTAATTGAAAGTACAGCGTCTTATCTTTCATCATTTCGCAATATGATTCTTCATATTCATGAAACATAAATTTGAAAATATGACATTTAGATGCACAAGCATAGGATCAAGAATAGGGATTTGAATTGTAAAGAATTTAACGATCTGGCTTTGATTCCAGTCCCTTAGTGGTTTAATTAACAATTCTTTTTGGTACTTGTAAGGAATAAATATCTGGAAAAGAAAATGCAGTTCCACTGCCAATCAGATAATTTGAATAAATTAGAATAATTAAAAAAAGGGAAAGAAAAAGAATTTGTTGCTTAAGGGTTGAAATGAGTCTAGTTTTTGAAACATTGAAAATGTCCTATCCTGCATGACAGCATGAAAAGGAAATGGCCAGTAACACCAAATAAAAACAAAATCAGCTAATCACTTCTTGAGAGCCATCAATCATACCATTATTCTCTTAACCCCACTCTTCTCCTCCCCTGCTGCAATTTTCCCTGATGTTTCTCCAAGGAAGAGACAACACGAGCCATCTCAGTAAGAGCAATTACAGAGAGGCGTGACACTAAGAGTTTTTCATTTTCCCTCATGCCTCAGATAAAATTACTTTTATTGCTGTTTTCCTTCTCCCTCTGAAACCCATAATCAAAGAATATTTCCTACGGGTGGAAACACTAGGCTAGGTTTTACATTTGTAAACTTCATTAAACAAATAAAATGTCTGTCTTTTATTGCCTCATATCACAAGATATACAAGAAACAATTAAAGGGCAGCAAATGACAGTCATTTTTTGCAAAGTAGAGAAATGTTTGTCAAAGCTGTGTTTCTTATAGCAGGAGATGGCTTAGTATTTCAGCAAAAAGTCTTTGTTGTTTTTATGAAATGCTGTATAATAACATTCAAATGGATTTTATGAGGTTCTGTGGGAGGATCACATGAATCCAGTTGTGGCAGAATGATTTATTTGAGTTTAATGTTTTCAGATTATTGCATGTACACGTGGGATTCCATGTTATGCATTTCTCTTTTTAGTTTCATGAAGCAGAATAAATGAATGAATGTTTTCCTGGTCATGCAGCTCTTAAACACTTTTCCTTTTAAAAGTAAATCACCTAGACTGTTTAAAAAGCACATAATTTGCTTAAGTAAAAGATAATTTCCCATGATCACCTGAAAGCTAAGAACATTCATCATCATCATGGCTGAATTCAATATCCTTGTAACAGAAACATGACAGTGTACTTCCTCCCAAAGACATTTAAAGTTATTTTCAGTACATGACTGAGTGAACCTGAATACTAAATAATGAATAAATATTGCATTAATATCCAACAGGCCTCATTAACCAAGACGCCACACTGCAGAGACATTGTCATTGTAAGTCTTCTTGTCTGTCTTTTCGGTCTACCTGGAGATTTACACTGTTTACAACACATAACTGTGATCAATATTAGCCTGTTCTCAGTGAATATTGCCAATATCTCATGGTGTTTGTTATTTCTCTGTGTTTGAAGATGAAGATCCACTCTAGGGAACAGTAATTGATGTACTTCCTCATGCCACACCTGCTCATAACTTTCCCCCTCTCATCCGTCTATTCTTCTGAAGCGTTACCATGGAAACCATTTCAGCCTGCATCATATTCAAACCTGATCTCAAAAAGTAGATTTTGGTTTACCAAGTAAACAAGACAACAAAAATTAATATTTGTACTAAATCCACATAAAGGACAGCAGATGCTGCTGTGAAATATGCTCAGGTGGAATATATAGGTGCTCAAGGAGTAATCTCATCAAGCTTTATGCCTTCATAACAAATAACTGAAAGCCATCAGCAATAGGATACATTTGCCAAACGTGATGCATATTATGACAGTAATTCATTTCTTGGCTCTTACCGTTGATCCGTTGTATCATCTTGGGCTATTTAGCAGCACTGTAGAAACTGTGTGTGTGTGTGTGTGTGTTTGTATTTAATTAACTGTGTGCATGATTTATGGCATCAGGAAATTACAGAAATAGAGCCATATGAAACATATACTTTGAGCTAATGTGGTTGTTTTTTAATGTGCATCTCAGTGTAATTGGAACGCTTGGTTGTTAATCAAGGCAGCATGCTTTCAACGCATCACAAACAAATCATTCTCATTATGTGAACTTAAATCACTTCTCTGCTTTAATGTGACGAGTAACTCCAGTCTCGCCACTTTTCACTTTGTTAATTTATAGTGGAGACTATGGCTGTATCGCTACGCTTGAACATCTGTAACGCATAAAGAGTGTTGAGTAGTGTTATCTTACAATTTCCCATCATTTGTACAGATTGCAAATTAAAGTTATTTTTAAAATGACAACTTATGCATATGTGTGAATTAATATTAAGTACAAAGAGTGCTGTTGTTACAACCTCCAACTTCCTGCACTATCAGTAATCAGTATCAGTATCCCTACCCTACTTTTTTGAACCGGAATACACAGATGAAGAACTAACCACGCGTGACCTTTCCAGCGTGATTACGTAATACATGAAGTTGTGCACACGCATTGCAGAGCCCTTTGAATCTGCATTGAAACTGCAATTTGGATCTTCAACCTGTTGGTTCCCATTGAACTCCACTATATGGAGAAAAATCCTTGTCACTTTAAAGGGGTCATGAACTGCCTTTGTTTCTTATTTTTCTTTATGTATTTATTTATTTATTTTTAACATAAAAAAAAATCATAATTTAGAAGTAATAAGTTATTTTCTGTCCTGTTTTTAACACCCTTCATCAGAACGCTCTGTTTGAATAGGTGTGGCAGATTGTAGACTTGAAAGTGAACGCCCACTACTATGATTGGCTAATAGTTGTGTATGTTTGACAGCGTACATTTCTCATAGATGGACACTATTGTGATTTAGGTCAAAAGGTCAAAAAGCGCATAAAGATTTAGGTCAAAAGCGCATAAAGAACTCAATACATATCAAACGATCTGTAAGAAGAGACAAAGCAATAGTGACCATGTAATGAAAACAGTTAGTCACACTTGTGTGTTACGACATTACTGTCAGATCAAATATAGTCGGCACAGCATCGTCTTTTAGTTGCAATATTTTTGAAAATCCCGCGTCCAATTGTGCCTTGTTTGTAAATGAATCCGCGGTAAAATGAAGTGAACAAAGGACCAAGTTCTTACGCTGTCTGGATCTTCATTAAAAATAAAGTCCATTCACTTTTTCCTAATGTTGGGATCAAAACAAAGGCAAAGCAAACACTGTTTTCCCACAACTTAGCACTGCACAGCGTCTTGTTGTCTTCAGAGACATTTTTATCATTTGGTTTCTGCGTAGACCTGGCCGTTTGCCTCTCTCGTTATTTACACTACATGAGCGAATAAGTGGGCGGGGCCAAAAAGGCAGTGATGTCGAAGCAGGTGTTGATCTTCTTCTGCAGGGGTGGAGCTTATCCACACTATTACATCATAGAGTGGTACATTCCACAAGCTGTTGTTTTGGCAGACTGCCTTCAATATAAGCTGTTTTTAGACTAATGAGAAAGTTTTGAGTTCTGAAACTTACAGGATGTTTTTATAGTACAGTGATATGTCAAAAGATCAAGGGAATTTTAATTTCTCAGTTCATGATCCCTTTAATGTCATTTTGACTGAAGAAAGAAAGAAGTGAACATCATAGATGACATGGGGGTGAGTAAATTATCAGGAAATTTTTATTCTGGTAGTGAACTAATCCTTTCAGGCTAGGATGCAAACACAGAAGAAGAAAAGTACGGATTAAAAAGAAATCTAAACTGGACAATAAGACAATTGTGTTGGACAGATTGCATCAAATTTCAATTCTCTCATCCGCAGGGTTTTGCCATCATCAGTCAAGTGGCTATATTAACAAAATAAAACCCGACTGCAGATGTGACCCCTACTGTCACATGCAGCACCGAGGTACAGATCTGCGACAAAGGCAGCGTTTGGGCGAGACACGCGCCTCAGCGGCGCTGTGTGAAGAGTCATATGGGACAAGTGGATGGGGCTGTTCATCATGTCATCAGACAGGATGACGAATTGGCTGACACCGCTCCGAGAGGTGCTGTCATATTCGTCATCTTTATTGAGCCAGACTTTAAGCAGCTCTTGCTTCCCGTCCAAAATAGTACAACCACAAATACTCTACGATGACATCATGTCATCAGTTTTTAACTGAAAAGGGAAAAACGTAATCTACTTATCAAAGATTTTTCATCTGCAAACTTTTTTAGGGAGTACCAACATTAATTACCTCCATGAGATGTCCAATGATCGACCACCTGAAGCAGACAGTCAGACTGACATATTTGAAGAAAAGGAAGTGATTGCGTTCACTCCCACTGTCCACCCTAAAAACGGCATGTCTAAAATTAGCATCCGGGGTAATGCTGGTGTCCAAACCTGAAGGGTGAACATCCCTGAGGATCATAGCCTTTCAGGCTGACTGCTCCATATAATCACCTGCAGGAGAAAATCTCATTATTCCAGGCCCTGATCTCTGTGTGAAGGGCAGAATAGCAACTATGGCTCAAGCTGAATTAAAACATTGACCCGTGCCTTAATCAAGCGCATCTGAGCTGGGGTCAATGGTGCCGTAGACACCACTGGGACCTCTTGAAAAGGCCTGACAAATCCCAAGCCAGAGCCGGAGCCAGTTAAGGGCCAGAAACCGTATCACATGCTGCAGGTCAAGAAGCTGATTAACCATCTCCATTGCAGACCATGTCAAAACACCCCGGCACTGAGCATGCACCGGTTCGTGAATATGCACCTCTGTCAGCAAGTGACACTAGTTATGAAGTTTCACTTAACAAACCAAAAGTGGTGTGCTCCATCACTCAGAGGTCAGTCGCTCAGCAAAATATTAATTATGCCATTAAACTGAAATGCAGAATTGCAGTTTGAGCTCAACAAATCTACAAAGTTTCTGGAAGTAAAATATTTAAGAAAGTTAAGGTTTTTATAGTTTTCAAAGTTTTATAGGCCTTAAAGATTAGACAGAAAGACCAAATGATAGATAGATAGATAGATAGATAGATAGATAGATAGATAGATAGATAGATAGATAGATTTGAAACCCTTTTAAAGGTTCTGAAATTCATGAGAAAAGAGGATGTTCAGGTAAGGAGTGGATGTACTGTACTTTTCAAATTTTAGATTAAAGAGAGAACAGTTAAAGCTCAAGGAAATAAAACCTAGGATTATGAAGCATTGAGAAAAATGCCAATGGGTCACACAGCTTATTATGCAGTTGAGATAATATTTAGAAAAACACACATGTGCCCAGTCCATATTGAGAAGAATTATTGCTCAGTATTCATTTTTGAAGAGATACGTGCATTAAGCAAAATCACCCAATGCTGTGGAACTGAATATCATGCTCAGCCAATCAGATTATATATAAAATTTGTCTTTACTCTTTGCTCTTTGTTTTTAATGAAAATCTTTCGTACATCTGGGAAATACAAATTAAACTATGGACATAAAATGCAGCTTTCTAATGTGCTGTTGAATAGGTGGTGAGTGATCATTTCAGTTAGAAGCAGCATGATCCAAAACAACACCCACTGCATTAAAAATGTATTAATGTTATCTCACAGGAATGCTATCGATTTTAGATTAAATATTTCAGGGTAGGAAAAAAACATGAACATTTTAAAATCAGATTTCTTGAGGGTAATCTCTCTTAATGCCGTCATCCCAGTGGACAAGGAAATGTCAGTCTTGACATTGTGATCGATCAAATAAATTAGATCAATATGTTGTACTCATTAAATGTGTTATCTTTAATGTCTGGTTATGAGAATGGGAAAAGAGGTCAAAAGGAGGATGACACAATAACAACGACTAAAGTTTTGAAGCACTTTTAATACATGTTGGTCTGAAAGCAAGTAAATCAATCAGTGTAGCATTAGACTGCAGCAGATTGAAGAAGGGCATAAAAGTTGCATGTCTCGATTCACCACTTAATTGTTTAGTGTCACTTTTTTGTATAGTATTTAAATAAAATTTTTTGAGTTGATTTCAGAGACAGATTAGATGATTCAGTTCCTCTGTGGTGGAATTGTAAGATCAGGCTGACATTCCTCATCAAGATCAGAAAAATATATGCTATGACATTTAACCTTTCACTATGATTGATTTCCCTAGAGAAATTTACAAAAGTCAGCGTGTAATAAGCAGCATCACAACTTACAGTGACAGAACAAAAATTGAGTGAAAACTTATTATCTGATATCCCTGAACTTTAAGGTACTTTCCACAAATTGGGTATAAAGCAGGGCCTGAAACTTTTTCAAGAAATGGTCGCTAAAATTGTTAAAAAAAAACAAACAAACAAACAAACAAAAAACAACATGATTAACCGGTATAGGTTTTGGTCGAGGTCGCGGTTACACACTCACGTCACATTTCTGTGCTACATGCTTACAAAAACTTATTGTTTGCACATGTTTTTAAGCATTGCGGTTTAAAAATGAGTGATTTTAAACCATTGAAACACAAGCAGTGAAAGAGAACTCATTTTGCCATATGCATGCACTGTCTGCGAGCACTGTCAGACAGGCGCACACGATTTAATGCACACAATGTGTCAAAATGCCAGTCTTTGCAAACTCAGTAATTTAGTTATTAAGTGAAAGCAAACAGTTAAGAAAGAAAATGTGTAACAGTATATTGGATCTGAGCAGCTCTTAAAGTGACAGTAGTCTAATATTCCTGCTGTCTCTCATTCATGTTAATCAAACAACAAAATAAAATATAATAACTAAAAAAAATAACTAAATCACTTTTGTAACTTTAATAAGAAGAAATATATATTTAATTTACACAGCGAAGAATATGCAGTGTGTCTATACATTAGATTGCTTTATACAATGTGTGTAGCATTTCTTATTTATTTGTTCTGTAGTTTTTTTTTGTCCTATTGTTTGTAATTAGTTTCTTATTCTTATTTAATCACTGACTGTTTACTTGTCTTCAGCGAGCTTGAGTTTTTTTTTCTTCTTTTTTTTTTTTTTAAATTTAGGCTAGTTTTTTAATTTAATTTAGTTTTTTGTGATATTGACATTGGTGATAAGAATTATGCAATTTCTATAGTATCACAGATTTTGATATCATTAAAGACCTTATTTAAAGCAAAAATAACTATATCGTGATATATATCGTTACAGTGAAACAAAATTACTCATATTGTGATTTTGGTCATATCACCCACCCCTAGGTGTCATGATTATTTTTTAGTCATTTTCAGTTTTTTTAAATGTATAATTTATATATAATTGGTGTATACACACACACACATATATATATATATATATATATTTGTCCGTGTGAGTGTGTGTGTTTGTATGTGTGTGTGTAAGCTCTTTGTGCCTCTAAGGCTTTAAAGTAAGTCATGCACCACTAAAGTGTACCATGTGCTTCAAAATGAAGACGAATCAACAGGACATGGTGATTTCAAACAGGATGTACCCAGGTCTTGGCGTAGTGTTTTCTCAATCTGATCTGCAAACAGGAAAAGAAAAACAATAATGGATCATCACTTGTTCTTTTCCAAAAGCTTAGTCATTATACAAGCTGTTGAAATCCACTATGCCAGAACTCCATTAGGTTGCTGGGTAGAAAAATAATCACCTTCTAACCAATAGGAGTCATGCTGATGAGCAGTGATTACTTTGTTTGAATTACGATATGATGGCAGGCATATGTGGTTTTGAAGTGATCATCTTCAGGAATACATTAGCCGAGAGCAGACCTTCCTCGCTTTCCTGCCTCAAAAGCCACAGCGAATCTTCCGGGGTCAGAATCCTATTTTAAATGACTTCGACCAGGAGTCATGAAATAAATGACAAGGCATTTCCCACTCATGCCGCTCTCAACAGAGGATAATAAGAGAGCTGTACCTGCGTGCTCGCCCTGGAGAATAGCAGGCTTTGATGGTCAGCGGTTTGATAAGATTCGGTGCAGTCATATTCAAAGATAATCACATTTCCCAGAGAAGTGTGAATATCGCCCAGAAGTATTCACACATTTCTGGGAGATGTGTGAAGATCTCTCATAGTTGTGAGAATATCTGCTCCCCTGCCACCCTTTGCTGACCCACTGCGAACTCAAGAATCCTCAAAAACCCAAACGAAACGGACAAACCTGGGTTGTTTTCGCTGTCTAACTGATCTCTCCTCTTCTGTAGCCATCTGTGGTTCTCTCTCTCCCTCTCTTTAATGTCATAAAGGGTATTCCTAAAAAGAAGCTGGTGACATTTTAACAGTCATCACAAAGAGGGATGGCTTTCATTAGATCTGATCCTCCTTTGAGAGGATTTCATCTGAGCTGCTGCACAGAGCAGAAAACAGACAAAATTTACATTGAGGTGTAGCTGGAAGGAAGGCCTCTGGCTTCAGCGGGTCATCAAAAGCTCACTTCTTCTCAAAAGCAGGGGAATCCTGACATCAATCATAATTGCATTGTTTCTTTTCCCGCCCAGCTCAATCCAGGCCCCCGGAGACACGGGCACTCGCTTATCCCCCGTCTGATACAATGATGCAAAGTCTCTGATCCTGATTCTCTACACACGACAGCGCACTTCAAAGCCTCATTTACGAAAAAAACAACGCATCTGCAATGTTTCCATCAAAATGAAAAACACAACAAAAGTGATGCTTGCTCAATCTTTTTGTTCAGCTCATCAGTGTCTGCTTGTTTTTCCAATTTAAAACTTGGGAAACATTAGTATTATGTGACAATAACAGATTTGGGAAGTGTTAACACACAATTTACAGTGTACCTACGGAGCAAGTCAAATAGGACTGCGTTTTGAATTAATTTAACTGATTCCCTTTCAGCTCTTCACACAGGGTGTCTGATACCTAATAACATAATCATTATTACCGTTATGACAGCTTTAGCGCTACTATTTGGATTAGAAATTTACAAGTAGTAGCCTGCTAAAGAGGATTTTCATAATTCAGTTGACTAATTATATCTAATCAGTTTCATATTTGCTCAAGTGCTAGATACTTAAAGTACATTATTTTTCTGGAAAGCTGATTTAAATGTCAAAATTACGTTTATTTAATTTCCTTTATTTTTTTCAAAGATATCCCACTGAATTCTCAAAGGTGCTTCCCTGTAAAGGTCAAGTTGTGTTTCTTCTGCAAGAAATAATTTAGCATGCTGTCATTTATCACAGAAACACAGATTATTATAATTACTGCCAAAAAGAATCATTAATTGCACCCCTCCCACCCACAAAAATACCAAATGGCTTTTAAAATGCTTCAGGTGGAAGACCATATGCCGTTTAATGTCACCCGCATTATCACAAAAGAACATTTAAATGAAGTGCTCTCTCCTTTAAACGGCCCGAGCTGAACCAAATCATCTCTTTTAAAAGGTATAAATGAACCGACATCAATCTATTGTTGTTTTTCAGCTGATCGGTAAGAAACTCACGTTCTTTTATCTTTCTGCCCTCGTTGGGCAACTAGCAGAAAGTCAGTCCCCTCTCTTCCATAGATGAGTACAATGAGTAAGAACAAGCTGTTAGTCAGTCCCAACAGGTGTCTGCATGAGCTAACTGTTCATTTTTAAACTGCCATGTGGTTGTAAATGGCTGATTCATTTCAATTATCAGATGAGACTATAGTGGCCTATAATTCTTATTCAGTACTCAGTCACTGCACTCCTGCAGGTATTAAAGCACTTGTGTATTCATACTGCAAAACGGCAATATGATCTTTTAGAAAGTGAAATTGATAGCTCGCCGTTTAATTCTCATTTTCAACCAAATGTGTTTGCCCATTTGTGAGGCAACTGCAGCAATCATTATATTTGTCTAAATGCATCACTGGTCGTTGGTGAAGGAGACGGGTTGGACGCTGTTGACACCATCATGCTTGTCTGGCTGCCATGAAAACACTGCACAAATACATTCACTTTAATTAGAGCGATCATTAGGCTGGCAGTCTGTGATGCTATGAGGCACTTTAACTACAGCTTGAGACAGAAGAGAAGCAGTGCATGGACTGTAGATTAACAGCGCATAATATTTGATTATATTAATATTCATTGCTTAGCAATATCTGAACATTCCTCTCCATTACCTTTACAGGTAATACGTCTATAATAAATGACCTACCACCAATTACAAAGATTGTTAAGATAAAGCATAAATGATGATAAATCACCATGAAGAATAATGTTTAATTGTTTAAAGGGGTAGTTCACCCGTCATTTTCTGCTTTATTCTGTGGAAAGCAAAAGAGAAATACAGATCTCTTGAGAGCTGCACAAAAAGCTATGGAAAGCTGGATAAAACTTGAAAAATGGAATACTTCTATAATGTCTCTGTGTACTTTTGAAGGTTGCAAGCATCTTTATTCCTTTTGTGTATCACAGAAGATAGAAAGAGTTGAGTCCTGCCCCAAACTCACACCAATGGTTGGCTGATGTTTCTGTGTCATGATCTTCACACAAACAGATCTCTGTTTTAACTGCATCACAGAGTGTTAACAATGTTGGAGGAAATCAACCTTCAAATGACAAGTATTTTGACATAAAACATGAATAAATGTACATTTGAAAAACAACTGTTGAATAAAAGGTTGATTTTTAATCAAATAAACCTAAGAAATCCACTCAGACAATTATTATGTGGAGCAGTAAAGTAACAGTTCAAGACTTGACGGCACGATCATTAACAGAATTTACTTACAGTGAGAATCACACTGATCTTCTGCTCTCAGCATCACACTCAGGCTCTGTTATTTGAAATGGAGACCGCATTTGCATTTAAATCCTATTTAAACACAGAGCGTCTTGAATCAATCTGTGATATAAAAAGGAAAAGGAATGTGTGACTAAGTAACAAACTTTCAATAAAACAGTTTAAGACTGAGAGCAACCTTTCCAGCAAAGCAGTATTCACAGAGTCTGTTTGTTGTCTTTTTGTCTACAGCTCTATGTGGATGAGACTAGTTTTCCCTGAGGATGTCAGTTGAATTTGTTTCACAAACATACTTTTTGATTTTAATGCTTCTCCACATTTATTTTGGCCTTCGCGGAAAACTGTAACTGATGTTAAATTTCGCGTTGCACTGTCTGGTGCACCTTCATTATAAATTGATCAACTTTCTGAGTTGTTGGTTCAAGCGCAGCCTCTGTAGTACCAATAGCTGTGAGAGTCAAGCATAATCTTCACCTTAATTAATTGCTTAACTGCATATATTGAATGTTTTAATTATATAACTATACAACATTTAAGCATCTTATATCAAAGTGTTTCATCATGCATCCAGAGCACAACACACATCTCCATACAATAAACCATATAGATTACAGAGATACAAGTCCTCTCCAAATGATTACATGAAATTACAAATATCTAGTGTTAATAATTGATGTTTAAAATAGTGTGTATGACTTTTTAGTTTGTTTGCGTATGTGTCTATGTAGTTATGTGTGCATGTGGGTGTATAAATTGCCGTGTCTCAGAGGCGCTGAGGATAACAAGCTGTGGCTGTAATGGTCATCCATCAATCACACAGACAGCCATGGGGTTAAGACTTTGAGCCAGCATCTCTCTCACACACTTTTGCATGCTGTGCTGGCCATTACCTGCGTTATAACTGGACATGACTCTGTTTAATGGTTCTCTCACATAGAATTACACAGTACAGAGAAATACCCACATTCTCACTTCATTAGCCTAATCAGAAAACACACACCGAAAGTGAGCTTAGAGTTTGTTTGAAAATCGTATCAGCTCCCTCCCACTCACACCGATTTAGCGGTAAAGAAAATTTGATGACTCTCTTTCAATGTGTCAGTGTTATTGACTTTGTTTGGTAAAGCCAGTGAGAAATGGCAAAAACAACCGATTATACTTTCTAATCTTCCCATCTTGTCTATATCAATAAAAGTCACTTTCTATGGAAGCCTGTTTCCATCTCAGAGTTTAAAAAGGCAATTGTGAGAGAAAATTTAAAATAAGAAATAAAGTTTCATTGTGGGATAAAGTCACAATTACGAGAAACAAGTTTGCAATGTGAGATATAAATTCACAATGTAAGACAAAGTCACAATTACAAGAAAGTCACAACATGAGATACAGTCACGTTGTGAGATATAAAGTTACAATTACCAGAAACAAAGTAACAATATGAGAAATAAAGTCACAATGTGAGACAAAGTCACAATTAAGAGAAAGTCACTATACGAGATATAGTCACATTATGAGATGTAAAGTCACAATAATGAGAAACAAGTTTCAAGGTTACAATATGAGACATGGTCACATTGTGAGATGTAAAGTTACAATTACCAGAAAAAAGTCACAATATGAGATAAAAAGTCACATTGTGTGATCTAAAGTCACAATTGCGAGAAATTCACAATATGAGATATAAAGTCACAATTACCAGAAACAAAGTCACAATATGAGATATAAAGTCACACTGTGCAATCTAAAGTCTTAATTATGAGAAACAAGTTTGCAATATGAAATATAGTCACATTGTGAGACAGTCAAAATTATGAGAAAGTCACAATATGAGATGTAGTGACATTGTGAGATATAAAGTCAGAAATATGAGAAACAAAGCTGAAATATGAGATATAGTGACATTGTGAGATATAAAGTCGCAATTACAAGACAAAGTAACAATGTGTCAAAAAGTAGCAACTGCAAGAAAACTGCAACTGTTGTGAGATATAAAGTCACATTGTAAGATATAAAGTCATATATTTACATTTGCGACAAAGTCTCACATTGTAAGACATTTACAATTGTGTAAACTAAACTCAACTGTGAGAAATAAAGATGCAATTGTGAAATATAAAGCTGGAATGATGAGGAACAAAGTTGCAATTACGATGAATAAAGTGGCATTCTGACAAATAAAGTAGAAGTTGTTAAATATAAGGTTGTAATTACAAGAAAAAAATTCACATTGTGAAAGAAACAGAATTTTTAATACATCAAGAAAACTATTTTTTATTCTCATGCTGATACAGAAAAAAAATGATATTGCAAGATCAGATTTACAAAGCAGGCTGATACTGTACATATATCACACTTGTTGTAATCAACTCGCGCTCTGTAGGGGGTGTTGGCAGTGTATTTTGTTTTTAGACTCAGTGCCTCTTGTCACTTGTTATTGTGAATGTGAGAGCCACTTTCTTCTCTTCTTTCTTGGGGAGCTGCTGAGGTGAGTAAGGAGTGGGACTTCAGTGAATACTGTGAGATTTTTATGTGTCCTCCACAGAGGGATCTTATTCTGGTTTCATCAGAAGCCTGTGCTGGCATCTTCCTCTTTATCCTCCTCCTCTCTGCTTCTATGCACACCAAAGGAAACTCTCAGCATCTCAGTCTGCCACTAAACAGGTAGAGATCTCCCCGAGCAAGCATCACCAGAAATAGCTCCCATATACAGCCTTTTATAAACTTTGATCACAGAACTCAGTAACACATGCATGGCTTCTTTTGCGTTTTTTTTTTTTTTTTTTGAATTTTTACATAGTTCTTTAGGCAATACGTTTGTAATACATGTGATACATATGAAATTTGTGTTTTTACATTTGTGTCCACACATCTGAATCCATATTATTATCAATGCTTCCATTCAATATGCCACTTTAATTGCAAAAAAAAAAAAAAATCAGAATACTGTGAAAACAATGACTTTTGAGCCCACAGATGAAAAAAGATCTGAAAAACTTTGTAAAAGCAGCCAATCATCTGAATGATTTGAGTCACATGAGGCAAAGTCACGTGGCTTTTTTGATGCACATCTAGGAACTTCTAGCTTATGAATATGTCCTTTTGCAAAAAAAGTGTCCATCTCAAGCTTTTCTTTTATCTGCATTTGAGTTTTTGTGTTTCCATCAAGCACTCTATGCAAACCAAAACTTGCATACAAATATGTAAATAAAACCCAGCTATTGAAAATCAATGATTCGACATTTAAAATGTAATCTAATTTAGATTAGATTTTTAGTCTAAAACATGCAAAACACAAGCATGGATTTGGATCTCATATATATGTGTGTGTGCGCACGTGAGTGAGCTTGCACATTATGTTAACCTAATATGTGTCTCTGTGTGTGTGTGTGTGTATGTGAGAGAGAGAGAGAGAGAGAGAGAGAGAGAGACAGAAAGTTTTGTGTACACACGTGTCTCGGTCTTTTACTGGAATGACTAAGAATCAACAGTGACCTTAAAATCTGATGGATGGCTCACACGGCGGCAGAATACAAAGGCAGACATGAATCCCCTTTGGCTTAGCTTAAGGTCGTCACCAGTGGCTCTATTCTGGGTGTAATAGACAATTCATTTCAGTGCCCTTAATTTCAGGAACCAAGTCTCCACCTCGTCATTGCTAAAGACGTCAGGAGGAATTAGAGGGACTGTGAGTTTAATTAATTTCTAGGGAGGGCAGAGACTGACATTAGGAGAGGTGATGCTGCACTGCTAGACTGACAAAGCTGGATCTTTATTTGGGTCTCCGCCATATAACCTCATTCAGCTGCATTCTGATATTTGGCAAAAATGTCACAAGAGTGTTTTCGACCGTCATTGTGTGACAACAGTGAATGACATTTCAAAAATAGATACAGGGAATAAGGCTGCGTAATCTAATGAACCTGTAAAATGGGAAAGAATCATCTTATTGTAAGCAGTGCATCACGCACTTAAGAGAGCGCTGAAAGCTCACATCCTGTTTTGTCTTTCTGCCAGACTTGCCTAAGGCCATTTTGACATGCCACATTTGGAAGCTCCTTAAAATATATGTGAGGATTTAGCAAAATTTAGCTTTCAGGACAGGAAATGATCACACTCGTCTGAACGAGGCATATTACAAAAACAGCCGAAGAATAAGACAGGTTTCAGTGAGCCAATATGCTTTGACTATAAATATACCTCGCAGGCAGGGTCCCTAACACAGTCTGAGAAAACATATGTGAAGGGGCTCAGTTCAGACCTGTCACCAACTTTTACACCTGTTTCACCATTTCAGAACAGATGTGTGAACTCAAGAAAACTGTTCACACTCAATATATGAACAGTCTAAGAAATTCAGTGGTGAACATACCTCTAAAGTCAGCATGAAATCAGAATTGATTCTATTTGCTTTCTTAGTGCATATTATTAGTCTAGTTAATCCACAGAACAAATGTGTTTGTCTTCTTAATCATTAGTTAAACTCTCAAAATTTGCTTGGCCAGAACATCCTTAAGCAATTATGTGCAATCTGCTGCGAGCTAGATATGGCGAGGAAGTGCACTAAATTCAAGCCCAGTCTCTATTTTTTTCTCATTCAGTATTCCATTTCACTTGGAAATGCATTACAATACTGAAGTAAAGTCAGTCGCAACTTCTGATTAACACAGATTTTAAATGATCATCTGCAGTAAGTTTGGAGCTTTTCTTGAGGGTCTTCAAAAGGGTGTTTTTGAACCAGCTGGATAGATGTTTGTCCACACTGTAATTTGGTTTATTCATGTTCCGATACTTAAACTGAAGTCATGTTCTAATATTTACAGGCTCTTAAAGGGATAGTTCATCCAAAAATGATAATTCTGTCGTTAATTCCAAACCTGTAAGACCTTTGTTCATCTTCGGAACAAAAACTAAAAAGATATTTATGATGAAATTCGAGAGCTTTCTGACCCTGCATAGACAGCAACGCAACTACCACGTTCAAGGTCCAGAAATGTAGTAAGGACGTTGTTAAAATAGTCCGTTTGACATCAGTGGTTCAACCTTAATTTTATGAAGCTACGAGAATACTTTTTGTGCCCAAAGAAAATGTGGTATTGTTGTGAACACACATCGAATTCTGACATGGAAGAGAAAATCTTCATAAAATTACAGTTAAACTACTGATGTCACATAGACTATTTTAATGATGTCCTTACTACCTTTCTAGGCCTTGAATGTGGTAATTGCATTGCTGTCTGTTCAGAAAGCTCTCAGATTTCATCAAAAATATCTTCATTTGTGTTCCGAAGATGAACGAAGGTCATACGGGTTTGGAATGACATGAGGGTGAGTAATTAATAACTGAATTTTCATTTTTGGGTGAACTATCCCTTTAAATGTCACACACAATAGTCAAACTTCATTGGTTCTCATATGTAACATTAGTTCTCATGCTAAAAAATTAAGACCCACCCTTTATTTTTTCACTCTGAAATAATTCACAATATTGAAATCAACTTCCAGTTCACACAGACTTTAAATGATCATCTGCAGTGAGTATGGAGATTTTCTTGTGGATCTTCAACAGTTTTTTTTAACCAACTGGGTAGATGTTTCTGCAGACTGTAATTCAGTTTATTCATGTTCCAATAATAAAGTCAAATTTAATTTGTTCTCAAACATCACATGATCGAACCTCATGATGTTTGAGGATTGTGTCGCCATATGTAATGTAATCTAGGTATGTGTCTAGGTATGAGTGAATAAATGCTTATATTTCAAACTCTTCATCATATGTCCTTTTTGGAGCTTGAATGGAGAAAAACAGCGGATACATTTTTCAAATATCTACTTTTGTGTTCTGCAGAAGACAGAAAGTCATACAGGTTTGGAAAAACATAAGGGTGAGTAAATGATGACAGAATTTGCATTTTTGTTAGAGCTACCTCTTTAATTACTGTCTGAGTATTTAGAAGATCTATTTCTGTCTACTAATACATGCACACACTTACATCAAACAACTTCATTTGCATCTTACATTTACCTAATTCATGCATGCATTTGAAGGATTTGTAAGCATCATCACTTCCTTAAAAGGCACTTACTATTTTTACCAGCCATTGCCTTTCTTACCAGAACAGACATCATTATGCACTCCCGTGGGAATTGACTGCTCCATGAATATTCCAAAATAAATGGATCGTCCACTGTACTTATTTACAAATCATCCGGTCTGGATTGGTGCTAAATAATCATTACTGTGGATAAGAGTGGGAGGCTGTGCAAGAGAGCTGGCCTGCAGCTCTAAAGCTTGGGAGGCTGATGAGGCCAGTGTCAATGCACAAGATCAATAAACGACAGGGACGTATTTAATATCGTTTCTCAGCCCGTCAGCCATCTTTTCCCCATAGACTGGATCTCTCTGGCAGGAACGTTCCTTTGACTTAAATCTCTCATTTCAGCCGCTTTAGCCCGTGAGAATGAAGGGGGCGGTAGATTTCAAAGCTAATCCTTTCCCAGAGCCCAGAACCTGCGTGTGTGTGGGAGTATGTCCACTTGCAGTGATGGAAGAGTTACTTTTAAAATATATTCTACTACAGATTAAAGAATACATCCTGTGAAATGTCACGTGTGATGTATTCCATTCCATTTCTCAAGGAATTGGAATCGTGTCTTTAGAACAGGCAGATTTTTTTTTCTCTTGTTTTGAGTAGACATATAAACAATAATAAAAAATCCTGCCAGTACACTTACATTAAAGAAACATTCTCTGAAAACAAGCCTAAAACATCTGCATTGTTGCTTTTGAAGTAAATCTTGTTTAAAGGATTTCAATTTACAAGACAATAATCCTCATGAAGGATTTCTTGTGTGCATCTTTTTTCCTATTAAATGTGTTACTATAAGAAAAACATTTACAATCTGATTACAGTTTCCACTGTATGTATTTCTTAATGAGTTTGTAATTAGTCTTTCTTGACTTGGTTTCCTTTGAAAATATATATACTTAAGAGAAAATTTGCTTGAGAAACAAGAAGGTGAAACACTTATATTCAAGAAACAGTCTATAAATGACATTTTAATATATTGTGCCATATCTTGTGTGTTTTATAGACTGTTTCTTGAATATACATGTATTTCACCTGACTGCACTGGTAGATTTTTGAACTAAAACAGGTGAAAAAACACTGCCTACTATACACTTGTATTAAAGACACAATCTTATGCAGTGTTGTTTTGCAAGCAGGTTTCATGTTTCAACGAATATCTGATATTGTAATTGGAAAATTGGAAAAATACTCATTTGGAGCACAATTTTATGTCTCTTTTTTGTGGAGACATGCAGGTGCATTTAAGGGCAAGAAATAGCATTTTCGCTTAGCATAAGGTTTAATGTTTACATGACTGTTAAACTATTTCTAAAACATACTTTAAAACCCACTAAGTGTTTAAAACTGCTTTCCCTGGTTTATTATTTATCAGAAAATACAATTTGTAGCTTTCTATACAGTGCTAAAGGATAAAGCATTTGATGTCTGATTACTAATTTAAATTGCATTGAATACATTTACTCATATTTTGGGTTTGAAATGTAGGCCTATTTTCATTACTCCTGAACCCTGCTACATGTGAGATTGGGAAAGAACCCCAAAAACCAAACCGTCATCTTTACATTCGCATGTGAAAATGGGAAAGACAGGAGAGAAAGAATCCAACCGTGCGAGAGCGAATCCGTCATGGTCCATGCACACTCCCTGTGATGACTCATCTGCTTGTCCTGCCTGTTATTTATGATAGTGAAAAAAATATAGTTTTGACTGAGGGAGCCACAGATAGATGCTAGAAAGTGTTTTGAAACATTTCCATAATAGGCTTGATGCTTTCCTGATTGACATTATTACCAACTGCTGTTCTACAATTGAGCTGCATGGCGGCTAACAGAAATGATGAGATAAGCTCTCTAAATATGTTAAGTCATCTAATTTGCTCCTTAATTGCCTGTCAAAGATAATTACTTAGTCAACATGTCTCAACATCCTTCCATAGCTAAATCGATGTAAATTGTCTTGCCAATAAAGCGGTAATTGTTTAAAAACACCTTAAAATAACTTCTTGTGCTAAAGTACCCCGTTTAAAGCACTTTACACTCACAGCCGGACGACAGCAAGTTACACCACTCCCTTTATCAGGAGGTCACCATTAACGGGAAGGAAGTGATAATGTGTCTCACCCATTTCACACTAACAGTAATTTGTTGGTGAGTAAGTTAAATGAGACCACTGTGACTCTCCATTGGGGAGGGGTTTGTAGGCCAAAGTGTGTTCTTGCCTGACCCATGTAACTGGCAGGGGTGGGGCTGATGAACTCTGGGGACCCATGAGATACTGGGTGACTGAATGACTGACTGATGAGAAATGAATTGATGACAGGTGCCGACTCCTCTGGTGACTCCTGTGCCACTGTCAGAACCACTCTGGGATTACGACAGTTCTCACCTCTGTCCCCTGAGGCTGCTCTTCTCAACATGCTGGAGGCAAGTAAATTTCAGGGCTGAAGGGTTTGACATGGAGACAGAGGCAGTCCTGGGTCAAGAGGAAGACGGCATATCAAAACTTCAGCATCTCCAGGCCCTCTCATTAATAATGTCTTCCTGTGAGGTATTGCAGGACAGGACTGTATAGCCACGGGTCAAATAAAAATGTTGTCATTGTACATTCATTGATAACACACTAAATATAACAGCATAAGAATATGAGTGGAATACTGAATTGAAATTTGTAAATACAGAATTTAAATAATTTTTTTTTCTTCATTTCGAATGGACGGACGGTGCACGGAAGGACAGACAGACAGACAGACAGACAGACAGACACTGACAGATAGATAGATAGATAAATAGACTGACAGATAGATAGACAGACAGACAGACAGACAGATAGATAGATAGATAGATAGATAGATAGACACTGACAGATATAGATAAATAGACTGACAGATAGATAGACAGACAGACAGACAGACAGACAGATAGATAGATAGATAGATAGATAGATAGATAGACACTGACAGATAGATACAGACAGACAGACAGACAGACAGATAGATAGATAGATAGATAGACAATGACAGATAAACAGACAGACAGACAGACAGACAGACAGACAGATAGATAGATAGATAGATAGATAGATAGACAATGACAGATAGACAGACAGACAGACAGATAGATAGATAGATAGATAGATAGATAGACAATGACAGATAACAGACAGATGACAGACAGATGTGAGGACAGATAGATAGATAGATAGATAGATAGATAGACAGACAGACAGATAGATAGATAGATAGATAGATAGATAGATAGATAGATAGATAGACAATGACAGATAAACAGACAGATAGATAGATAGATAGATAGATAGAGACACTAACAGATAGATAGATAGATAAATAGACTGACAGACAGATAGATAGATAGATAGATGATAGATAGACACTGACAGATAGATAGATAAATAGACTGACAGATAGATAGATAGATAGACAATGACAGATAAACAGACAGACAGACAGACAGACAGACAGATAGATAGAGAAGTATAAGCACTGTATGCCTTTAAATAACCGTACTTTGTCTATGAGCAATTGGCTGACATCAGAAAAAGTACACAAAGCAAAACTACAGTACATTAGGATGATGGAAACATTGCTCACATGAAAAGTGCTTATGACATCACACTCCTACATCAAGAAGAGCAATAGTCTCAGCGGACTGGGGCATGATATCAGTTGTTCATTTATCATTTATTCTCAGTCAGATCAACTCTTTCCATCCACTTTTTAAAAATTGCCTTTTGGCCTTTTCCTATTTATTTATCACAAATGAAAGACATGCAGATACATGTGAATTTTATATCTGAAGTAAAGACATTTTTTCCAAGAACTTATGTTTGAAACTAAGTTACCTGCTGTGCTCCAAACAGTTCTCAAGGAGGATTTAGAGGTTTAGGAAAATCTTATGGCAAATCCCCACAGGATAAGAGTGTTCTGAACTACCCTTGTGGGGTCTGTGACTCTTGAGCTTTGATTTGAGTTCAAGTGAGATGAGTTTACTTAAAGGCCCTCATATACAATGTGATTCTTTTCCGATATACGTCAGCAGTGGCTGTGAACAATGGACAGTTCATGACTATGACACGCAATAGAGTTCAGCAACGTTAGGTTTGATCCACATTATTTGTGCAATCCATTGTCAGGCTGCTTAATTATTGCTTTTAATATTTAGCTTTGGCATTAATTATTTTGCAACTGCACCTCGGTGAAGGGATCTGAGGAAAGCTTTTGTGCTTGTTGTACTTGCACAAAAGACATTTGTGCTTAATTAATTCAGATAAGGAAGGAAAAAAACGTAAGGCTAAGAGAATTAGATGGGTTTTTTTAAGTCGTATCTTCTTCGTAATTGTCCTTGGTGACATTCTGTAAAGAGTGGTTGATAGACGATTCAACAAGCATTTAATAGCCTTTATATTCCCTCGTCAGACAGATCACTTGACAGTGCAGTCAGCCCCCCTGCCAGTCTCTGCCATTTCTAGGTGTTTCTCCCCACATGCGGTCTACAGAGAATAATGGCTTTACTGGGGGGAGGTTGGATGCACTGGCAACAATATGACGACAACTTCTCCAAGAAAATAATCCTAGGATGCTTGCATGTTTGAGATTACACAGGCGCATACATATGAGGAAAATCTATTGGGACCCACCCTCCGTATATTAATATTACTGATTTAGACAGATATCATCCTCTGCTAGTCAGCTGAGAGAATTCAGTGTGCTCCATGGAAGATGAAACCTCTCATTAGCCCAAATGTTAGCCGGTAATCACTTTGAGATTCTGAGAAATATTAAAAATGAGGACCTCCTTCTTACGTCACATTTTTAGTGTTATTAATGGAAAAGATGTGGTTATTTTTAAAACCAAATCCTTGAATTAATTCATTGTGATGTAATATTAATACAGGTAGACTGCAAATCAAAATCTGGATCTGATGAAGACATTTTCTTATTTTAGCTGGTGATTCTGCTCACGCTCTGTATGAGAAAGAAAATTCAGGTTGGTGGCACAACATATGTGTTTACTATTCATAAATTCCTATATTGAAACTCCAAAAGCTTGCAGATGTTTAGAATGCAATCTCACCAGGATTTCTCAATGTTGTCTCAATATAATAACCTATTAGATCTTAACTTGCTGCTCATTCGGCACGATCCTCCTCTCGCTCTATTCCTTGTGGCTTCGTAAATGAATTTCGCTCATTAGCAACCCCTTCCCCCTTCACTGAAACTTGCTTTATGAAGAAATGCTATATGATAGTCCCAGTGTCTCTGTTTCAGTATTATTCAGAGCCTTCCATCATGAAATGAAAACCTTAATTGTACACCTATTTCAGAATGCTGGGGAGTTAATGGCAATTTATGTTACTATAGTAACACGGAAATAGTGTAGTACCTGTGTGTGTGTGTGTGTGTGTGTGTGTGTGTGTGTGTGTGATATGCTATTCTAATTATAGCGTTAGACACTTGTATCCATTATTCCATTCCAGAAATGATGCTGATTCTTTTAAAACAGCGTGAGCACATTTTGAATGAGCCCCCTAACTGTGTTCAAAAGCAAGAATGAAACCTCGATGTGAAAATTCCCATGTTAGGTCTCACATTCTCACATAAAAAACATCAAGCTGATTCAGACGAAGGAGCTGATGTTTCACGGCATCTAAATCAAAAGTAAAATGAGGCAGGATAACAAAAGCATACTCATCCAGGAATATAGAAACATAAAGAGGCATAAATCTGTCTTTCTCATACTTTACCAACGCTCTCTGGGAGAAGAATGTTTTTGTTTCTAAGAACTGTCTGTTTCCTTGCAGTAATTGGAGCTTCCCCTTCAACACTCAAGCGGTAGAATGCCAATTAGACAAGCTATTTTGTAGCCCATCAGAACTTTATTGACAACAACATTTCTCCTTTCTGGCAGCCTGTTGCTAGATTTCAGGAAAAGACAGATTAGGAGCAGATGTCGTGATGAAAAATCCTATGCAAACGGTGTCAGATTAGACCTGTACATCCGTATTCTTTCTGCCTGCAACGTCGGTTCAGTGAGGCGCCATGTAAGAGTTCATATGTTGCCTGAGGTCCATTCCAAATGTGACAAATATTCATTATAAGGCATTAATAATTGAATACCTGCTCCCACAGAAGCAGGAACCAACTCCACACACACACACAAACACACACACACACACACACACACACACACACAACAGTGCTCTTGTTTTATTTGAATCTGAGGAATATTAACTAGAACTGACTTGATCTTTTAGGCTGCAGCTCCAATTATCACCTTGCACGGCACTGAGACGTTTTCTTGTCTGCCAATTAAACTTAAGCAACATTTAATAGGACAGAAGGAGAAAGCTTGAAGCCACCCGCCACATTTTACCTCAGTGTGAACCTTTATTCGCAGCCTCACACCTGTTTGAAAAAAATATATGCATACTAAATGATCGCAGACGAATTTGTCATTGAATTGAAAGTGCCCTTAAGATACCTAAACCACTTGTTTTTCTTCCAATACGACGAGACATCCATATGCTCCAGCGGTGATCGGCACCTCTGGCCGGTTCTTAAAGCAGCTCTTTATATTCTGCTCGTTCAAACACTTCTATTTCGTTTTAACAGAGAGCTGTGGTTGTTTTAGACAGCGTGGTAAGGGGAGAGTGTCACCTCTGGGCTCCAAAGAGACACTCAATCAGAGACCCGGTGTAGGATGTTTTCAGTCCAATCAACAAAGGACGAAAAGAAGCCCAAAACTCCTGCCTGTTAAGATGAACTGACAGGCCCAGAGACCACTGAGCGAGAAAACCGAGAGGCTTATGAGTCAACTTATGACCGAGTCAATTAAGTCCGTGCCCTGACCAACGCTGCTGACTTTAATAAACTGCCAAGCACACGAAATCCAATAACTCATGGGATGAAATAATTTTGACAGAAAGGTGAGCCTGGAGATGAATAGATTCCACTGGTGTTGGTGTTCCACACAGCTGAGGGTGGGCTAAGAAAGCAAACAAATGGTATGAAATAGTTTACTCACTTTAGTCATTATAATAAGACAGGCTCAGGTGGAAAGCTCGATATTGGAGTGCGCGCTCTCGTTAAGTTGAGGAAAATCCTGTTTCACGAGTCTCTTTTTCCACCTCTTGCAGTCATTGATCTGCACTGGAAGAAAAAATACACAAGGCGCAAGCGATTTATTGAAATTGTTCTTAAGAGAATGACATTCACACAATATTAGTTTGCTCTGCTGTTTTTGCTATTTATTCAAGAACACTCGAAATACCATAGGATTGCTTTGATTTTCATAAATCACTGCTAAATATTAATTCAAGTAGCACAAAGCCAACATTGCATTATTTTCTTCCTTGGTTATTCATGTTAATCAAAGGAAGAGGAGAAGCAGAATAATTTCCCTTGTTGACAAAGCCCTCATCTGATTCTTTCTCAAAATCATAAGCCACATGACTCATCTCCAAGTAAACAGCCCTTGAGGTGTTGCATTCAGTGGAGGAGAAATAACATCAGGCATTTATCAAAGCAAAAACAATTTCAGATTCGATATGTCACTGCGAGAGTTGCGGGTGTTTGGCGATGACCCACTCCGGTTCTTCCTCAGTGGCCTTTATACGACTTTGATTCCTGACCTACCGCCACAAAGACAGATCCACATGTATCGGCTGTCATGGCTTCTGGCTTCTTCCATGACTATTTTATCACCCATTTTTAAATTACTCACGGTTTTTCCACCCGATATTGGTTTGAGTGTTCAAAGAACTCGGCTCATTTAAATTGTGAGTTAAAAACTAAACAGAAATGTATTAGAATGCATGGTTCAGTCAAGTGAATGACATACAGGGCTAAGATATATCAGCATGGTTGGAGGGCAGCTCTAGGTATCCAACTCTAACATGGATCATATTTTTTAATAGTACTGTTGCCAGGTTTGTTTTGGCGGCTATAGATAATTAATGAGACCCTACAGCTAGACTTAGCAGGCAAAGCCAACTCTTACAATTATTCTTTTGATTATTTTGAGTAGACGATGTTTGATGTGTGGGACAAAAATGAACTCTGAGATCTTTGTCAATGTAAGATGTGTGTAAATGCTCCCATGAGACAGTCACTCAAAGAAGCCTCATTTAAAGCTAAATTAATTGTATTGCATTCATGAAGTGGACAGAAAGGGTTTAATTGATCTGTTTGGACTGTCAATTTTGTTGTGCTTTTAACCTTTTCTTGACAGCTGTGGTGAAGATGGCAAAGTTTTGACTGAGCTTAGCTTAGGGCAAAAATTGTGACTGACATTAATAACATCATGAAAATGCAGTAATACAATTTTGTGTTTACAAAATCTTTTTAAATGATCAAATCTAAAAATTAGGGTTTCAAACAGACCAACAATGCTAAACTATTGTGATTTCACCTTGTAAAGATTCATGTCCTAACTATGATCCAGGTGTTCATGTTTTTGTTCAGTTAGGTTAAAGTTTGTATGTACTGTAGGCCATAATTGTAAATTCAACTGAAATGTCTAAGGCACATGTAAAGCTAAATAAAATATTTACAATGTGTGAGTTACAATTAAAACATAACAGATAAAGTTTTCTGTTGTACCTTTAAGATTTCTATAAATGCTTTGTTTACATAAGAAAAAATATGGGAAATTCATTTAATTTCTGCGAATTGGTTCACTTGTTCAGTTAAAGCATTGTTTGGTTATTTACTTCGCAACGCGATCATGCGTTCTCTGACGTCCCAACCTGACGCATTACACACATTAAAAAGTCACATGTATGCAAGTAGTACTCAGTAATGCACATATTTATTCAGCTCACAAAAACATATCAAGTCATTTATATGATACATAATTTGCATAACAATAAACAGTATAGATTTTTTTTTAACCAGTTTCTTAAACATAATTTATTTAAACCAACTTTTTTCAACGTAGGCCTACTTTGAGTAAGTTTGTATTCGGCTAGCCTACCCCATCAGTCGATCCTCGGTTCACTCCAAATGTTCAAAAGCTTACGGTTCATTAAATCGGTAAGATGTTGACTCAAGAACCGAGGCCGATTCGTGAACGAGTCATTTCGATCTATTCTTTAAAAGGCTTTAACTACAAAAGCGATGATCGGGCACCATTTTCCGTGCTTAATCAGAATGTGGATTTGCGTCAATAAGCAGGCATTGCATCGATGCATAATCATAAAACAAACTGTAGTCAGACTGAAATGTTCAGGGATGTAGCCTAGTTAAAAAACGATCTTCAGGAACTCGTTCATAATGCGGAGGTCATAGCCTGCACGACAAGAGCACCACGAGGCTTGATAATCTTTCCACGTTTTACTCTTGTCATTAGGTTTTCATCTGTTTATGGCTGATATTTTCTTCCTTTAGTGTTTATAAACAATAGGATCTATCCTACTCAAATTGCTCACCTTGACTGGGCTGCCTACGCAATGCTATTCCATACAGGCGTTGCGTTGTTGCGGACGGTTATTTATCCATCTGACCTTAGCAGGTTGCAGGAGTTTGGAATGAACTGTAGGCTATTGCACATTTGTTTCTGTAAATGGTGTTTGTGGACTGGAGATGAAGTGAGATCTGAAAGATGTTATGTACATCTCTTTTTACCTATCTCAAAAGATGAATGCTCACATGTCAAAGAAAAAACAATAGCCTAAATGTTAAACGCTATTTTCAGCTCAGGACAGTTAATAACTTCCTGAATGGCATGGTTAAGTCATGCAGATATCTATAGTAGTAGTGAATCTAGTTGCTCATGCTTTGCTATATATTATCTGTTTGCTTGATATTGCTCTCAAAACTTGCCAGATGTCTGATTGCTAATCATTCTGTCAGTTCTTTTTAATGAATCAGTCAAACATGTTCACAAATCCGTATGAATGATTTGTTAGCGAATTGATCTGAAATAAAATCCAAATACTTATCCAATAATCGTAAATGACTGGCAAGATCATGATTCTTTTAAGATGGAGCACAACAAATAGACAGTGCATTCTTCATTCATGAATCATGATCATAAAATAAAATTTTAAAGGCTGCAATGTTTGTCATATATGAAAACATAAATATTGACTATGAATGTTATCACTCAAGTGTGCATCCTTCTACTTGGATCGAAACATGCCTGTAAGGCATTATGGAATCAAAGAATGAACACAGCTCAAAGCAGCAGAAGGGGAGAGAGTAACATATACCAGGGGGAACTGAATATCACTGCACTCATGTTATTCTACTGTCAGTAGATATTGGACTTCTTGGTGGAGAACATATTGTAACTACAAAACTTTTGTGTTATCAGATCATATGAGACAAAGATGTTACAATTTTAACAAAGAACAGGTATCCTATGGCTTTAAAAAAACATGCACAAGACATGTATTTATGTTGCCCTTTTTATGCTTTTTGGAGCTTACCAGATTTTATTTTTTTTTGCTCTTCATACTACAAAAACTGAAAATGAAGATACAGTAACACCCAAAAGTTTGGAATAATTAAGTTTTTTAATGTTTAAAGTCTTTAAACATTTTTTTGCGCAGCAAGGCAGTAAAACAAATCAAATTTTGTAAAAATATTGTAAAATAATCAAAGAATCCTGAAAATATGTATCAAATATATATCACAGTATATCACAATGTTGAAAAGCATTGGTAACAGGAGTAATTATTAATAATTATTAATAATTCATCATCAGTAATAACTGAGTACCAAATCAGCATATTAGAATGACTTCTGAAGGATCACATGACACTGAAGATTGGAGTAATGGCTACTGAAAATTCAGCTTTGCCATTACTGGAATAAATTATATTTTAAAATATGTTAAAATAGAAAACTGTTCTTTTAAATAGTATGTCACAACATTATTATATTTTTGATCAAATAAACACAGCTTTGGTGAGCATATAAGAGACATCTTTCAAAAACAATAAAAAATCTTTATTATTCCAAACTTTTGACTGGTAGTGTACGTGAACTAGGTGGATGGCACAACATGACTTAAAATGACCTTACATTTAAATTGTAACTCAGGATATGTTTAAAGACAATCAAATTTTCTTGTTATGTCAGGTAGCATTTCAAGTGACAGAGAAAAGCAGCTCACTGAATATTCAGGAGTATGGCAGGTCATTTCAGTCTAATTAATTTAATATCCTCTCCATTTAACTTTATATTTAATACATTATTTATGACCATTTCTCCCTGATGCTAAGAATTTATATCAAGCAGCATAGTTATTTATTTAAGCCCCCAGGGAGTTTTGCATTTGCATGGGTTTGTAATAACAATATTGGAGTGCCTCATATTTGTAATTAGGGCTAATGAATTGATTTTCTTGTAGAGTTGCACTTTTTTCTTTTAATTTACACTGTGGTGAATTGTTTTCATGGAGGAAAATTCATTGGTTTGTTCAGTAATCTCCCTTGGTGAGGCTGTCTGATATGTGCCATTCTCCAGTGACTAGGTTATTTGTCCAACTGCCAAGCTGATTCATGTTTTGGTACCATGAGTCGTAAAATAAGAACGACATACAGTTGCTCATTATGCATGCACATAGCCAGATTGACAAACAGACATATGACATGATGCATGCAGAATATAGTGACAGGGCTGTGTCATCCATTATGGACTAAGGCCACCACTCCACCAGGGGGGAATCTTGTTTTTTTTTTTTTTAATTATCTGAAATAAATAATTGGGGATATTTTGAATTGTTTGTCTAAGGGGATCCTTCAGCTTTCACCAATTTGATAAATGTATAAAGAGACTGTATAGTACTGTAATAGAATACATTTTACATAGACTTAAGGTATTCTATCAGTTCAGTAGTTTAATACACTATGCAAGGGAAGGGAGTATTTTATTTTATTTTATTATTTTGTTTTATTTTGACTATACCTGTCAGCCAGGGATTTCCATACATCATTGCATGGAAGGAGCTGCTTTAGTATTTAGCATAGATAGATGATTATTTCCAATCCCATTTATTGCTTTCAGGCTTTATTTCAAGTTTTCATTTTTAAATTGTGACTGAAACTTTTTGTATGGTTTCCCTGGGAGGCATCATTTGCAAAGCAAACAAAAGCTCATAACACAAGAGAATTATTCCACAACACAACATAACTAATTATGTTGTAGGTTAAGTCCATTGTGTCTGTCACCTTTTGTTTGCCCTGTCGGCGTTGTGATGCAGTGGCACATGCTGCCGAAGCAAAAGTTTTACTGTTTACTGTTTTACTCACAGTGATGCTGGTTCAGTTCTGGCCTGTTTCATGTGCTGATTCCATTCCATCTTTTACTTCTCTTTCCTATCTCCTCCTTATTGTCTTATAAGGCTGAAAAAGCTCCATTTTCATGTTTGTGTGACTCCTTAGTCATCACAGCCCAGCTGTTACTGCAGACAAATACTGTCATTAATCCACATATCATGTAAATCATTTGCACAGTTTTTATTCGATTGACAGCTTTAGTCCAACATATTTTTCAGCGGTTCAAAAGCATGTACATGAGTCCATGTGCAGTGGAGATGCCTAAAATGGTATGATCAAAACAATTTCTTTGTCTACCCACCCACAGCCCAGCCTCCTTATCCCCCTGACTCACTGCTTAGGCCCACTCCTCTAACGGTGAAGTAATTAGAAAGGAGGCTTGTCACACATTAGCATAATTAATACGAAAAACATACCCAGCCCTAAAGAGTCACAACACTGTATGGTGATTATGAGTTCTCGGTTATGCTGAAGCAGACAGTCCATCAACATGTGGAATGCTGTTATTGCACTGGCAGGAAATTAAAGTTAAATCCTGGTGCCCTTTAAATGCAGAAAAGATTAGCATTACACATGATTTGCATAGACTGCATTCCAGCATATGTTTCACAGCTAGAAAAAATGATAGATAGATAGATAGATAGATAGATAGATAGATAGATAGATAGATAGAATTGGTTAATAATTGGTTTCTATTTAAATATATTTTAAAATGTAATTTATTCCTGTGATGTGTATTTTTAGCATTCATTATTCCTGGCTTCAGTGTCACATGATCCTTCAGAAATTATTCTAAAATAATGATTTGGTGATCATGAAACATTTCTTATTATTATTAATGTTGAAAACAGTGCTTAATATTTAATAGAGTTCAAAAGTTCAAAAGGACAGCATTTATCTGAAATAGAAATCTATTTTTCTAACAGTATAAAGGTATGTTCTGTCACTTTTAAACAATTATAATGCATTCTTG
>JAFVLL020014764.1:0-16205 GCA_021397915.2 Tor tambroides | reverse complement strand
AATAAAATGGAATGACACAGGGAAAAATTATTGAACATGTTTACTAAAAATGTATTTAAATACAAAAGCCTTTGTTGGTAATGGTTTCAAGACCTCCTTTTCATTTTCTATTGGATTCAAATCAGATGATTGGCTGGGCCATTCTAGTAGCAGCTTTATTTTCTTTCTCTGAAATCAACTGAGAGTTTCCTTGGCTGTGTTTGGGATCATTGTCTTGCTGAAGTATCCACCCTTGTTTTATCTTCATCTTCCTGGTAGGTGTTGGGACTAAACCAGCTAATATTAAGTTCCACTGACAAACGGCAGGATTGCTTTCTAATTACTGATAGATTTCAGCTTGTGTCTTGGCTTTCCATGCCTTTTTGCACCTCCCTTTCTTCACGTATTTAATCATTTTTCCTTGTGTCATTCCATTTTATTACAGATAGCTTAATTTCTGAACTTATTTGTTTTTTTTTCTTTGTATGCATAGATTACTTGGGTTGTTACCGACATCTGGTGAAAATTTCATGTCAATTTCATGAGAAAAATGGTGACGCGTTCGATACTTATTGGAAAATAAAATACCAGTTTGCTGTAAATAATCATTTGAAATCAGCTAAGCAAAACAAATGCATAAGATAAATATTTTTACAAAATCTATTTCAAACAACAACGTAAAACGAATTACCCAAATATAATTACATTAATAAGAAAACACATTTTCAGGTTGACAAAGCAAATGCCTAGATACAATTATTTGGGGGAAAAAAGTTTATTTGTATATTTAACTGTATTTCTCACAATTTGCGACTTTATTTCTCACAGTGTGACTTTCTCACAATTTTAAACGTTATTGCATTTACTGAAATCAGGCTTTCATAAATGTTGTTATTTTATTAAAGGAGCAAGAAGGTTTCATATACAGAAATGTGACAGTATAATTTCTATAAAGAGCTCCATGATTTATTTTCAGACACAAACACAGCTTTAGCCATCAGATGGCGTTATGATTCTATTTCTGCTATAAAGATGTAGTTGTTTTTTTTCCCAATGATATGCAGAAAGGATGGAAAGGCCATTTTAACTCATGCCTACCATTATTGACCCACTCTAAAGCCCCTGCTGATGGCACCACAAGGACAAGTCCAAAATCCATTTCATGCTTTTAAGAACTCTAAAAATACACAGCTACTTTTGAATGTCTGTAAACAGAAAAAGAAGAAGCTTCCCCCCATAATGGTGTCCCCTGAAAAGCTTGGCAATTTTTGTACCATCAGTCAACACAAACTGCCCAAACACATGCACACATAAATAAATGAATGTTTGATGTTTATGAATTAATGTCTGATGTTTATTTTTGAAAAGTTGGACCACATGGCATTTTTTAAAGTGACCTAATTATTATGTTTTTCCTCCATATGTATTTATTTTTTCTAAGAATTAAAATTCTTAAGATTTTCTTTTCATGAATCTTTTATTCAGCCATTTTCTTCATTAATATCAGTTATACAGTAGTCAATCTTTGAAGTGAATCAAAACCTTTCATCAAAGTTGTTCTGAAACCAAAACAATAACCGTTCTTGTCTCAGGACAACTTTGATTAACTTTTTTGATCCACTTCAAATGTTGACTACTGTATAGCATAGTTTTATAATCCTGATAATCTTTTTTATTTCGTGTTAATCTTTTAAAAAAGGGATAGTTCACCTAAAAGTGTAAATTCTGTCATTAATTACTCACCCTTATGTCGTTACAAACCTGTAAGATCTTCGTTCATTTTCGGAATTCTTCGAAAACAGTTCTTCTCCTCCGCGTCACCTTAGCGCCATTTTGGAGAGTATCACAACGCATGCGCACGCTTTGAATTGGACGTCCGCAGCACCACGCGCTTGTTTATGTTCAGATCAAAGCGTGTGCATGCGTCATGATACTCTCCAAAATGGCGCCCTAGGGAGGAAACGAATTGTTGAATAAAGTTGTTATTTTTGTTTTCTTTGCGCACAAAAAGTATTTTCGTAGCTTCATAAAATTACAGTTGAATGACTGATGTCACATGGATTATTTTAACAGAGAGCTCTCGGTTTTCATTAAAAAAATCTTAATTTTTGTTCCGAAGATGAACAAAGGTCTTATGGGTTTGTAACAACTTGAGGGTGAGTAATTAATGACAAAATTTACACTTTTAGGTGATCGTGGTAGTATCCTTTCTGTCTATGAATTTACTTTAGTTTAGTGTAGAAGACCTTCTGTAGCTCTGCTCTGAAGATGCTCTATAGCTTGTTTTGTCTGCAGATTCAATTTACTCTTGCAGATGCTTCAGCAGCACTTGTATTCTCATAGTACATCTCAAGGTTTTTTAGATCAGTGTGTTATAAATGAGCCATAGAGCACATCTATGACTCCAGTACCTCATGTTGGCGAACTATAATTTGATTCACAGAGGTTGTGACCTCCTACATGGTCACACGTGTCTGTGCCTGTTGCACTTTTCTCACAGGTTTGTTGGTCTTCTGCGTTTCCTTAGTGAAACTCTTGAGGGACTGTTACAGCACAGATAAACATAGCCTCTATACTAGGCATTGGTGTTTGGTTTAGGACCTGGCTAAGACATCGAAAGTGCATTTGAACCCATTAAAATGTCATTAGGAAGGATTCTCATGTTGATTTATCTCTGTGATATAAACTTGTCCTCCGCAACACATCCAGAGCGTGTTGTGTTACATTGTGAGTCATAAACAGACTGTAAGCAAAGCTGTATTGTGTATAATTTCTTCAAAGGTATTGTTTTTTTTCTGCTTACAACATTTCTTACAAAAAAGTGCTCAGGCAATAGCAAAAGGAACAAAGTAGCTGTGGTGCACAAAAATCGCATATTTCCCTACTGTATAGGCAAAAAACAGCATATAAAAAGAATAGTTCGAATTAATTGTGTTCATAAAACGGTAGGTGAAGAGTCCCCAGATAACCTACTACTTTTGCCAAGAGGAAAATGCACATCTAATGGAGACTTATCTATCCCATGAGGCCACAGGAGAGGATTTATGAATGGCAGTGAAGTAACACAACTGACACTGTAGGTCATGACAACATGAAAATATAGCACGTCCAGATTAAATTCATACTGAACACATTCAAACGATATAGAACAAATCATTTTTAATGGTTGTCAAGTGATTACTTATTCAAAAGACTGTCTACCCAGACAGTATGCAATTTAGGATGCTGCCATTGAGATGAAGCAGAATGTAAGCCCAGAATGCATTACAACAAGCTCAAAAAATTCCATATAAGATGGTGGATGAAGTGAGATAAATAAAATAATACCAAAAAGTAAACGTATTCTCATGCTTATCAGAGATTTTCATCGTTATGCTAAAATGCAAACTCTGTTGGTGAGTTGAGTCAAGCCTCATATGCAAAGTATGTTAGGAATGCTAATGTTAGAAACACCATTGTTTTTTTGTTTTTTGCTATTGTTCAGTTTTCCCCCGACAATACTAACCTGCTGTCAGCTGTTTAGAATCAGAAGTCTCTGATTTGATCAAATTACAGCTTAAATGTAGCACATGAAATTAGCTACTTTTTCTAAACAGTAGATTTTAGCTTAGCTTAGCACAGCTCATTTTTGTTTGGAACAGCTTAGCTACATTTCTTGAATAACTTAATTTTCCAAGACTGAGAATCATTCACTTATGAGCCAAGATCAATGGAATTTAAGCTGAAATGTAGCAAGGTACTTTTTCCATGTAGCTTGTAGTGTAATTAGCTAATATTTCTAAAATTTTGAATTTTTTCTTAGCTTAGCATAGCTCATTTTGTGTGGAACAGTTGGTAGCGCAGTTAAATTTCTTGAGTAGCTTTTCCTACACTGCAAATCTTTCACTTATGAGCCAGGACAGATGAGCAGAGCTGGGTAGTAACTGATTACATGTAACCTGGATTTCATAATGAGATTCAAAAAATGAAGGGCTTGTAATTAGATTAAATTACATTTTAAAATACTTGTTTTTAATTGATTACATAATTATGTATTATTTATACAATAACAATAATTTAGGGTATTCATAATTTATTGATTCTCCCTAATTCCTCTTTTTCATATTCACTTTCTAAAATAGCCAACCGCTTATACTCAAGTCTTCCAGTTTTGTATACATTCACGCAGAGGTCAGTCATTAGTCAGGTGGCTACACTGCATTTGACCACTGGATTTACAAAAATCATTTCAGGATTAAGAAATGTTTAACACTACATCAACTACTGATAAACACATTTTTTATTTGAATTATCACTCAGTTGGTTATTTTACCATGTATTACTTTGGAAGGTGTTTGTCTTTCAAACAGATTCAAATTCACCATAACAAATTCACCAACTTTTTTTATCATCTGATACTCTTTCACCTAATATATTTATATTTGAAGATTTGAAAATATTTTAATAATTATCACATTTCTTTTTTTTCAGTAAGTGTTTTATTTTGATTCATTTTAAAATTATTTGTTTTAATTTAACATTTTTATGATTTAATTGATTATTAGCTTTTCATTAAACTCACAAACCCAGTTTGGGAAACTTTGATGTAGTATAATGTAATGCACTTCATGTTGTTGATAACAACAAATGGAATATATTTTCTTACTCTTTGTATTTTTTTTTTGTGCTGTCAAATGATTAATCACGATTAATCGCATCCAAAATAAAAGTTTTTGTTTACATAATATGTGTGTGTGTGTGTGTGTGTGTGTGTATATATATATATATATATATATATATATATATTAGTGCTGTAAAAAGATTAATCGCAATTAATCGCATCCAAAATAAACGTTTTTTTTAATATAATGTGTGTGTTGTGTATATTCATTATGTATATATAAATACAAACACATGCATATGTATTTTGAAAATATTTACATGTATATACATTTATATATTTATATTCTTATATTTTATATTATATATTTAAGTGTATTTAATATATAAACAACATATTTTTCTTAAATATATACATGAATGTGTTTGTATTTATACAAAATTCATATACACAGTACACACACGTTATGTAAACAAAAACTTTTATTTTGAATGCGATTAATTGCGATTAATCGTTTGACAGCACTAGTATATATATAATAAAAAAACAATATTTTATATATAATTCTAACATATTTTTCCTAAATATATACATGCATTTGTGTGTATTTATAAACTGTATACATAAAAATGTACAGAGTTCACACAGATATATTATATAAACAAAAACTTATTTTGGATGCGATTAATTGTGATTAATCGTTTGACAGCACTAGTATTTTTATATCAATATGGTACAAGATTATCCTATTTAAATCAATGTGAAAAACGAGCTCAAGAGTAATCTAAAAGTAATGAAAAAGTAGTCTGATTATATTACATAAATTGTGTAATGTAATGGATTACATTACTACACAATTTTTGTCATGTAATTTGGAATCAGTAAAGGATTACAATTTGCAAGTAATCTACCCAACACTGTGGATAAAATATTACTAGTTTATACATAGCAAGCTACTTTTGAAATTGAATTTGTGGTGTAATTATTAGATAATCTTTGTAAACAGTAGGGCTGTGTCTGCAATATCCCAATATGTAGTGCACTATTTTGAGTGGACAGCCATTGGTAGTGGTGTCCGAAACCATAGTGGACATTACTGGGTGCTCTAATTCAATCCCACAATGCACACCAAAAATAATTAGCTAATTATTGCTTTAGCTTAGCCTAGCTCATTTTTTAACTTTCCACTTTTTTGTTTTTTTTGATTGGGATGTTTATATGTAGCCAGTGGACATCATCATAAAAGTGGTTTTGAAACAGATCCCTTGTCTAAGAATGAAATACTAATGACTGACATGGATACGCTGTGGGCAGTATACGCCCTTTTCTGTGTATTCTGTGAAAAGGCCTATACTGTGTAGTACATGAGGACACCATGTCCTATTTCTTTAATGAATACTTTTGAGAGCCAATGACATTGGAAATAGAATCTTCAAGGAGCCTCCCCTTTTTCATACACTGTAAAAAATGACCGTGATTTTAACAGTAAAAAACTGTGAAAATGCTACAGTAAAAACCTGTTAAATGGTTAACAGTAAGTTCCCCTACTGTATACGGAGAAAAACTGCAATAGACATTTTAGACAATTTTACGGTAAAAAAACGTTTTTTGGAAGTGAAAAAGAATGTAAAATTTACAGGGAAAAACCGTAAATTGACATTTTTTTCTTTGAAATAACTATGTTTCTTCTTAGTTTTTTCTTATTAGTTATGTTTATTAAGGTTGTATGTTACATAATGTTGTTAAATTAATGTTTATTGCATATTTCAGTTTAATGAGTGTCACCATGATGGTGTTTAGTGTTTGTGTGAATGACATTGTGCACCTTCTACATATATCTATACTGGCCTTCTCAGCTTGTGGAAAAGCTGCTTGTGGTGAGCTTTGGTTCATCATGTGACTTTGATGACATCACCTGATTTTGATGGTTATCAGTGTAGGTACAAAACAGATTCCAGAAATTCAATATTTTGGTATATTAACATTACATCAGTTAAAGAAATACAGGTTTTCATTGTAAATTTAAGTTAAATCCGTAAACCCTAAAACGTTGCTACCATATTTTTTACAGTAAAATTCTGGCAACCACAGCTGGCATTTTTTTACCGTAAATTTTACGGAATTTTTTTACAGTGTTATAGGGGACGCAACATAAGAGAACATCTGGTCAGTATTGATAACTTCATTAAGAAGAACAAATATGTGACTTTGGATCATTCCACTGGCTTCTTCCCATGTAAGATTTGTTCAGCTTGTGAAAATGCAATTAAAATGGATTCTTTCACTGGCACCACCACTCAGAAAACATTCAAAGAGTCTTAGAGAGTCTTGTTCATCATCTTTTGTCATTTATCTTATTTCATGCCCATGTGGAATACAATATATTGGCAAGACTAATCGCCAATTAAAGACCCGCATCAACAAGCACAGGAGCTCCATCAGAAGGAAGGATATTCATTCTCCTGTGGCCAGACATTTTGTGGATGCTGACCATAAATTTAGTGATATGAGATTTTTAGGCATTCAGAGATTGACCAGTTCAAGAAGAGGTGGTGATTCTAACAAAAGACTGTTACAATGTGAAGCTAAGTGGATTTATTAAATGGACTGTGTACATCCGGAGGGATTAAATGAAGAACTTCAATTGTGCTGACTTTTTTCAAGCTTTTTGCTTTTTGGGAGAGTTTTTTGGTCTACGCACCTCAGTTTGGATTATTTTGAAGGTGCGGTGAGTCTCTGGCTGCTTTAATGAATACTTGACACAATGAGGTCTTCATGTGCAGCCATTAGATGTGACCTGCAGTCATGAGTAATAGGCCGACGTTACATGAAATGCTCTACATGAAAGAGCTGGATGAGGTATCAAACCCATCTTCGTACAGATAACAAGCGCTGATATGACAGTGTACTCTGATTATAAACAACTGAATCTCTAGGCAACTTGTCAACATTGCCCAAAACAGTTGTGCAAGCAGAACAACGCTGCAAGATGTTATCATTTGTGTTGTTTGCTAAGGTGGTTGCTCACTATACCTTTGCCCATACTTAGAGTTAGGGATTCCAACAAGCCCCAACCCTAGATATTAAACACTTCCTGATATATAACTTGTCCTGCACACCCATCATGTGCCTGTTATTAATTTGTATGGCCTGGCAAGCTTATAGTTCAGGTTGTAAAATGTCACATGGAGCTACTCCTCAAAAATATTAAAGATCCTCTGCAGTGACTGGGTGCTGTCAGAATGAGAGTCCAAATAACTGATAAAAACATCACAATAATCCACAAGTAATCAGTCTATCGGTTAAAATCTTGTGAAGAGCTGTGTGTAAGAAACATCATTAAGATGTTTTTAACTTTAAATCATCACTTCTGGACAAAATATGAGTCCATAATCCATAACAATGCTTCCTCCAGTGAAAAAGTCCATCTCCTGTTGTCTTCCCACATCAAAATCCACCCACATATTTGTTTAGAGTTGTTTTGGGCTGTTTTCACTTGTAAATGGTGTTTGATCTGTGCAGATTTCTCTCCTGATTCAGACAAGGCAAATGTTTCACTGGAGGAAGCAATATAATGGATAGAGGACACATATTGAATGAACATATTACAAACATGCAGCTTTTCACTTCACATGACATTAATTGATGGATTGGAGTGGTGTGGATTACTGTGATGTTTTTATCAGTTGTTTGGACACTAATTCTGACGGCACCCATTCACTGCAGAGGATCCATTGGAGAGCATGTGATGTGATGCTACATTTCTCCAAATTTGATGAAGAAACAAACTCATCTACATCTTGGGTCTCATCTACATCTACCTTGTGAGCTGTGGTTGAGTCAGTTTTTAGAATTGTCATTTTTGGATGAACTATTTCTTTAATGCATTAATTATAATAGTTTTACTTTAAAACTCTGATTACTTTTGGAAAAATAAAAATATTTAACATGCATACTGACATCTGTTCAAGGTCTGAGGAAAATAAGAACATGGGCCTTGTGTTTCAAAGTTGTTTTTTCAAAAAAAAAAAAATAAATTATTATTATTATTATTATTATTTTACCTTTTCTTTATTGTGGAAACTCCTATTTGACCTCCTTGGGAGCCAAGTGGTGGATAGGAAGGGTTTAATAATACACACACTGATATTTGCCAAAAAAAAGTAAGTAATTTGAAAGGCAGACCAAGTTATTACATTTTGAAAAAGGAACAAACATTTATTATTATTTTTTGAAATAACATATACTAATTATTTGTGCAAATTAAGACCAGAAACATGAATAGAGAAAGTAAACGGGTTCAATTTTCTTTGTTGAAAAAATATTGGCCAACCGTTACTCATTTGCACTGAGAAAAAAAAAAGCAAAACCCAGACTATTTATGATGGAATGAACACTTGTCACTGTGTGAGTAACATGTGCAGCAGACCTATCACATAAGTAATATGGTGTTGCTAAGAGACATGGAAAATGTCAGCTGGCCACCTCATCATCATCCTGTTGCTTTCTATCCGGCTCCTTCTGCCTGGTCGCTGTTAATTAACACCTGGATTCAGTTCTGCGGTTGCCAGGTGCCTGAAGAGTGATAAGCATTTGCTGGAGGTGCTTAAAAGCACCATTTCCTTAGTGCCCATTTATACCCTTTTACATGATGCTGTTTCTGTATTGTTTGAAACACACTGAGGAATTCATAAATTCGGCCCTTTTGTTATGTTTGTTTCTACAAAACCAAACTATATTGTTTCTAGGTGTTCTGGTTGTTAGGTTGTTGTTATGAATTTTTGTTGGAATCCCTAACTCTAAGTATGAGCAAAGGTATTGTTGTTATGGATTTTAACAGTCGGCTAAAGTATTCTGGATGGTTACTAGAGAATTGCTAGGTGATTTGATTTCATATTGTATTGTATTGTCATTTGTATACAACTCCCAGACCTAGGTTTCTATCAACACAACCATGCTATGTGGTTGGTAGCTGTTCTGGGTGGTTGTTAGGGTGTCGCTTTGTGGTTGCTAGGTATCTGCCAGGGCATTGCTGTGCTGTTGCTAGATGATCTGAGTGACATGATTCTATATGATTGTTAATGTGTTGTGGGTGGTTGCTAGAGTGTTCTGGAAGGTTGCTAGGTATTGTGAGTCATTTTTTAGCATGTGATTGGTAGAATGGTTGCTAGAATGTTCTGGATGGTTGCTAGGGCGTCACTAGGTGGTTTTGTAAATGTATTGTAATATTGTTTGTAAAAAACTCATAGGCCGCGAGGTTTCTATCAACACAACCAGACTATGTGCTAGTAGGTGTTCTGGGTTGTTGTTAAGGTATTATTTTGTGGTTGCTAGGGTGTTGTTAGGTAGTTGCTAAGGTATTGCTATGCTATTGGTCTAGATGTTCTGAGTTACATGTTTCTGTGTGATTGTTAACATGTTATGGGTGGTTGCAAGAGTGTTCTGAACGGTTGTTAGGAATTCAGAGTCATTTTTAGTGTATAATTGTTAGAATGGTTGCTAGGGCATTGCTATGCTGTTGCTAGATAATCTGAAATAACATTTCTAAGTGATTGTTAACGTTTTCTGGGTGGTTGGTAGGGCATTTTTATGTGGTTGCTAGAGTGTTCTGGATGGTCGCTAGGTATTCTGTGTAATTTGTAGTGCATGATTGCTAGAATGGTTGTGAGAATGTTCTGGATGGTTGCTAGGGTGTCGCTAGGTGGTTTTGTAAATATATTGTAATATTGTTTGTACAAAACTCATAGGCTGTGAGGTTTCTATCAACACAACTACACTATGTGGTTAGTAGGTGTTCTGGGTTGTTGTTAAGGTGTCATTTTTGGTTGCTGGGTAATTGCTAAGGCATTGCTATGCTGTTGTTCTAGATGTTCTGAGTAACATATTTCTTTGTGATTTTTAATGTGTCGTGGGTGGTTGGTAGTGTTCTGGATGGTTGCTAGGTATTCGGAGTCATTTGTAGCATATGATTGCTAGAATGGTTGCTAGAATGTTCTGGATGGTTGCTAGTAAATTGCTACTGTAGGTAGTTTTGTTAATGTATTGTAGTGCCATTTGTCCAAAACTCCCAGACCATGAGGTTTCTATCAACACAACCACACTATGTGGTAGGTGCTCTGGGTTGTTGATAAGGTGTAATTTTTTGGTTGCTAGGTAGTTTCCATGGTATCGCTGTGCTGCTGTTCTAGATGTTCCGAGTGACATGTTTCTATGTGATTGTGTTCTTAGAGGTTGCTACAATGTTCCGGATGGTCGCTAGTAGGGGTGTGCAGCGGAGCCATTATTTGTATCTGTATCTGTATCTGTGACAATCTCAAAATTATTTGTATCTGTATTCGGATAGATCCGGAAGTGGGTGTGGCTTAAACCGGAAGTTCATCAAATTACATGAAAATACCATTTTAAATTCAAATCTGTTGGATTCGTAGTTTTCATTTAACAAATATGTCTTGTATAACTAAAGAAAGTATTATTTTTTTTATTAAAATTATAACTGTAAATATCTTCTATTTAAAACTTTATCAAAAAAGAAAAATAACTTTATTCTTCTTATTTTCCAGTGAAACTTTGTGTACAAATTTGACAAGAGACAAGCATCCACAATCTTAAATAAGAGCACTAGTAGAAAAAAAAAGAAATAGAAATGGAAAGAAAGTGTACAGTAGCCTATAAATAAAGCTCACTGTTAAGTAACTTAGACACTCATGTGTTTGCAGGAGTCTGTGATCATTTATGAGTTTTTTATAAACAGAGCGCAACAAATCATTTGGACTCTCCAAAAGCCTTGATCAAACATTGCTTTTCTTCGTCTTGTATAACTAAATGTAATGCCATACACGAAAAGGGCTAATGTAATGCGTTTTTTACAGTTGGATTTCAAAAAGGTTTGAAGTTAGGACCGTTTTTAGGATATTTTGTCGAGTTGATATAATTCCAGACAAAGCTCTGATTTCTGAGAGACGCGCATAGACCCCAACACGGCTATTGATCTGAGCTCATTCCATTCATATAGGCTATATTTACACTCATTCACTTTACACATCCAGGCCCATAGCCAGCTATGAGGTCCAGACCTCCGTAAATGTTTCATGTTCAGAAATAAAATTTGAAAACATGAAAAATTCTTTAAAATAATGTCGCTGAATAAATTCATGTGGCTGACTCGCAGCAAGGAGCTTGGCGCAGCAGCCTCCACTCCGCTCCGCCATGTTGCCAGATCTAGTTATTATAAGCGTTGCTGGACTTGTTTTAATACTTAATGTAACATAGTTAATAAAGTAATTAGGCCATTAATAAAGTGGGACGATGAAGGTTGAGGTTAGAGATTCTGTATCCTGTTTGCAAAATACAAGATTTAAACTTATTTTGGTGAATTTTTCAGGAGATTGGTTGTGTTTGTTTTTTGTAGCAATATCTGGCAACATTGCTTCACCGGCATTGACAGGCAGCAATCAAGAAAGGAGCGCGCGGATAGTTTATTGCTGAGGAGACCACATTCGTTAGACAAACGCAATGATCACCATGATATTATCTGTACGAAACTGTGTAAAATGCTATCAAAGCAGTTATTATTGCACAAATCTTAACAACCGCAGACCTCACTATTGTAGTGCTGTTCCAACAAACATGTGATCGTGTCTGCCGAATATTTTTTCTGTTATTCGGATAAATCCATTATTCGTTTTGAAGCCATTATCCGTGCCTTTCCGAATAAGGTATTCGGCTTCGGGCACATCCCTAGTCGCTAGGTATTCTGAGTCATTTGTAGTGTGTGATTGCTAGAATGGTTGTTAGGGCAGTGCTAGGTGGTTGCTAAGGTATTAGATTATTGTTACAATGTACACATCTCTTTGCCTTGATGTTGGTTGTTCTATGGTTTCCATTGCATCGCAATGTGGTTTGCAAGGTGTTCTGGGTGCTTGTTAGAGTGTTGCTATGTGGTTGCTAGGTCATTGCTAGGTAGTTGCCATGGCATTGCTATGTAGTTACTAGATGAAATGAGTTATTTTAACACATTTCTGTGTGGTTAAGGTGTTCTAGGTTGCTAGGGTTTTCTGGAAGTTGCTAGAGCATTGTTAGGCGGTTCCTTGGTGGTTGTGCATCATTGGCATGGCATTTTTATGGAGTTGCTAGGTGTACTGAGTTGTTTTTAACATGCTGCAGATGTGGTTTACAGGGTGTTCTGGGTGGTTTCCATGGCTTCGCTATTCAGCTGCTAGTTGCTCCGAGACATTTTTAGCATGTTGCTGTGTAGTTGTTTAGGTGTTCTAGATGGTTGCTAGGGAGTTATGGATGATTGCAAGGGCATTTCTAGGTGGATGCTAGATTGTTGTATTGTTGTTTGTCTTTCCAAAATTCACTGCCATGATGTTTGTGTGTTCTAGGTGGTTTCCAGGACATCAGTATGTGGTTTCCAGGTGTTCTAGGTGGCTGTTATTGTGTCACTATTACTGGGCGATTGCCAGGGCATCGCTCGGCAGTTGCTAGATATTCTGAATCATTTTTAACATGCTTTTATGTGGTTGTAAAGGTGCTTTGGTTGGTTGCTAGTTGCAAGGGTGGTTGTCAGCGCTTTTGCTATGTGGCTGTAGGTGCGTTCCATTCGACCGTAAGTGGACTGCAAAGTGGACTTCACAGGTTATTTCGCTATCTTAAGTGAGATTCCAATCCAAAGGGAGCAAACATGTTCAGTTTGAAGGGCACTGTGAACAGTATAGAGAATAAGGGAACATCGATATATCACTTCACAGGAAGTGGAAAGGGAAAAGCACCCCGTGCTTAGGGAGTAGGGAGCAGTGAACACTGCGTAGGGACCCTGTCAATTGAATGCATCTTGTGTTTTGTGTTCTACTGCACAACACAACAAAATCTCCACAACACAAGGGAAACAAGCTGCAATGCAACAAAATTAACACTACACAATGGAAACAAGCCGCAACACAATGGAAATAGTTTGCACTAATAGATCAACAGAGCATGCCATTTCATTTGCCCTCCACAAAATTCTTAGTCATCTGGAAAATAAAGACAGCTATGCCAGACTGCTTTTCATTGATTACAGTTCAGCATTCAACACTATCATCCCCTCAAAACTCATAAACAAGCTGTATAATCTGGGCCTGCCTTTTGCACTGTGTAACTGGATACTGAGCTTCCTCACCAGTAGACCTCAACATGTCCGTCTTGGAAGGTAGACAAACACTCCTCCAGCACCATCATAATGAACACAGGCATTCCTCAGGGCTGTGTACTCAGCCCGATGCTGTACACTCTTTTCACATATGACTCTGTTGCAATCCATCCCAACAATGTCATCATAAAATTTGCAGATGACACCACAGTCATTGGTCTTATTACAAACAGTGATGAGACCGCATACCGGAAAGAAGAGTCTGAACTGGTCACATGGTGTGAGGCTAACAATCTCACATTGAACATCAGCAAGACAAAGTAGATGATTGTGGACATGAGGAGTGAGCGTGCCTATATCAGCCTCTACTGATCAGGAATGATGAGGTTGAGAGAGTGGGCAGCTATAAGTTCCTTGGTGTCCACATCTGTGAGGACCTCAAGTGGACAGAAAACACATTGAAACTAGTAAGTAAGGCCAATCAAAGAATGTACTTCCTGACTAAGACTAAGGAATTTTGGCATGTCACCACAAATACTCCATAACTTCTACAGATGCACTGTGGAGAGTGTGCTAACTTGCTGCATTGCTATGTGGTTTGGCAACAGCACAACACATGACAGAAAGGCAGAAGGTGGTAAAGCTGGCCCGGAAAATCACAGGGACAGATCTCCCCTCACTGCAGGACATCTCTACTTAAAGGATCTGCATATGGGCTTGCAAAATCATCCGGGACACCACCCATGCTATCCACACTTTCTTCACCGTAATGAAGTCTGGCAAGCGGTACCGGAGCACTGTGGCCAGAACATCCAGACTCCAGAACAGTTTACATCCCCAGCCCATTAGACAGATAAATGGTCAAAACCCACTGCCACTTCTACCTGTTTCATAAGGGTAAATTCAACCTGTTCAATGGTACTCTGCACTTTACCTGCTGGACCATCATAAACTCACCTCAAAACGCATTAGACTGATTATCATGGATAATTTAAACACTACACTTTACACTGACACTTTATCACCACTTGACACTTTAAAATTGTCACTTGCACTGCATCTTTATAATGTGAAGAATTTTTATTGTCGATTGTTTTTCTACTTTGCATACAGGTTCTCTTTTTCTTTCTCTTTCATTACTTTCTTTTTATGCTATTATTATTTCTACATTACACAAATAATATTTATACATATTATTTATAACTTAACGAAATTAGCACAACACAACGGAAACAAGCCACAACACAACAAAAGTTGTGCAAAACAAAGGAAAAAATCCACAATACAACGAAAATGAGCCAGAAAACAATTAAATTAGCACAACACAAAGGAAACAAGTCACAACACAATGGAAACAAGTCGCCACACAACGGAAATGAGTCAAACACAACGAAATTAGCACAACACAACGGAAACAAGCGGCAACACAACAAAATTAGCACAACACAATGGAAAAAAGCCACAACACAACAAAATTAGGACAACACAATGGAAACAAGCTGCAACACAATGGAAATTAGCCACAACACAACGAAATTAGCACAATATATCGAAAACAAGCCACAACACAACAAAATTGTACAACAAAATGGAAACAAGCTGCAACACAATGAAAATTAGCACAACACATAAAAAAGCCACAACACAACAAAATTAGAACAACACAATGGTAACAAGTTGCAACTCAACGGAAACAAGCCACAACACAATGAAATTAGCAAAACCCAGTGAAAACAAGCCACAACACAACAAAATTAGCGCAAAACAATGGAAAAAAGCCACAACACAGTGAAATTAGTAAACACAACGGAAACAATCCACAACCCAAAGAAGCAAGTCACAATACAACGGAAACAAGCCGCAACACAACAAATTTAGCACAACACAACGGAAAAAAGTCACAACACAAACAAAATTTGTACAACACAATGGAAACAAGCTTCAACACAACAGAAATTAGCACAACACAACGGAAACAAGCCACAACACAATGGAAAAAAGCCACAACACACCAAAATTTTAATATTTTATTTGCAAAAATCTATAAACTATAAAAAAAAATAAATGAGTGCCGTGCATTATTCTCGCTAGCTGAGAAGAGTTTCGTCAAAGCTGACTAAAAAAGATCGAGGATGGATAATTTCAGCTTAATGAGTCCGTGATATCTTCTTCAGGGCGCAAAAAAGAAAATAAAAGCTGAAACTTTTTCACGGAGCCTTGCAAAAGCAGCATGTTACAATGGTGAGGGAAAAGCTTCTCACTGTATTGCATGTCATCAATCACAACAACAACGTTGTCAGGCGTGTACATTGTCAGCTGAGGAGATTATGAAGATAAAACGAGTGTTTTTGTTTAAAGGGATAGTTCACCCAAAAATGAAAATTGTGTCATCATTTACTCTCCCTCAAGTAGTTCCAAACCTGTATGAATGTGTTTGTTCTGCTGAACACAAAGGAAGATATTCTGAAGAATGTGGGAAACAGAGCAGTTCTGGGG
>JAFVLL020014762.1:0-17698 GCA_021397915.2 Tor tambroides | reverse complement strand
AAACTAGCAAACTCACTTTAAAAACTAATTAAAACTAAACTGAATTTGAAAACAAAAAGTCAAAACGAAATAAAAATAAAAACTAATGAAAAATGTAAAACTATAATAACCCTGCTGTGCACAAAGCAGCACTGTGCTCACAAACACTGCTTTATCAGGCATTACAGGCATGATGAAATGGAAATGAAATCGACCAATCGGTTTTGATCAGATTAGCTTCACGCAAAAGGAGCAGTTTGGAAAATGAATCGTTGAGTGAATCGTTTGGGAGTCATTGAGCAAGTAAGGTAAAAATAAATGCATATTATAAGACAATAAAGGTGTTTTTTTTTTTACCTTGCATGCATGTCAACCTGTTGTTGGGGACTCCCAAAACCAAAATATGAATCTTTCACAGCCCATAATAGGGGCATTGTAACAAAAACACCATGAAATAAATCGTAAAAAGAGTAAAAATCAACCCACAGACGGCTCACTTAAAGCCATATCATTTAAGCTGTGAGAGAAGAAAGCATTTTAACATAAAAAAATAAAATAAATACCTGGTTGCTCATCTTACCTGCAAAACCACATTAGCATAGTCATTGGCCTTGATATTATTGAGACCCACAATTCCTGGCAGATAGGTAGTACCATCGTAGGCTCTGTACAGCTTTCCATGCTTATCCAAACCAGCGATGTGCTGTTTAGTGAATGTGGGTTTCAGCACATACTGAAAAAAAGAAATGAAGTAGAAAGAATCACAGATGTTAGTCTTTTACCATCGTTGCTCTATAGCACATGATTTGTTGAGATAAAAGGAAAATGTCAGTGCTTTTACCAATGTAATGAGACAAAATAGTAATAATATACTGACAATAAACTGATTGAAGGAAACCTGTGTCAGAAGTTGACTCTACTCACCGTAATGTCCTCTAATGAGGAGTCAATAATCTCATAATTGTCTGGCAGGCAGTAAAACTTTAACGTGTGGAGATTCAGGAAAACATGGTGTGTGAACTGAACGCTGTGGATGTACGCATGAGACTTCTGACCTCGACCTGACAGAAATAAAATACAACACGTAATGTGCTTCAAATTTACATTGAATACATAGTCAAACTGAGGTGCATAAGCTCAGATAATTTCAAATATATTTGGGTTTTTAATATCAAATATACAGACTACACTATAATTGGCTTTTCAGAATGACAATGAAACACACCAGGGAAGTTTTGTGACACTAACTTGAGAAAAAAAAATAAAAAACAAGGTTACCTGACACACTTACCTTGGAAATATTTCCCACAGATCAGACAGGCATAGGCATTAATGTGTGAGAGTGAGATTGAACAAAGCTTCTCAAAGTCAAAATCCAAAACACTCCTAAGAAAAGACAAGAACAGAGCGAGTGTTGTAGCAGAGGAGTAAGAGTGATTAACAATAATAAACACATTCTTAGTCATAATTACCTGTTGATCGTGTCCAGATATGGGCAATGGCGGCTTCTTTTATCTTCAATACCATGAGAACGACCAATTTTCACTCGCACCTCTGAAATTAAGCAAAGACCACATGTGAAAACCATGTGGAATACTATGTTTTCAGTTCTAAGTCAATAACATCCAAACATAAATATTTCTATTGCATTCAATGAGGATTTCTCAGCTCTGAAAAGGGATACCAACACATTAGGGTGATAATATGTCCCCATTTTCCAGGGACAGTCCCAATTTTTAGTGTTTGTCCCCAGAAAAGAGCCCCATTTTAAAGAAGCTTAAAAAAAAGCCCGCAAATACACTGCAAAAAACCCTGACCAACATAGCAAAAAATACATAGCAAAAAAATAAAATAACATTTGAAAACTGAGGTGAAAAAAGTGTTTAATGTATACAGTATATACAGCTTGTGAAAATGAAAATATTCAACACAAAAAGTATTAAATATTTAAAGTTTATTTATCATTTGTCCTGTTATTTAGTAATGTCGCTTTTCTGGTGATATAATGCGGTTTTAAATTCTTTTCGGTTTGCAATGATTATTTATTATTAGGGCTGTCAAACGATTAATCGCGATTAATCGCATCCAAAATAAAAGTTTTTGTTTACACAATATATGTGTGTCTTCTGTATATATTTATTTTGTATATATAAAGACACACGCATACAGTATATATTTTGAAAATATTTACATGTGTTTAAAAGTTTATATTTATATTCATATAATTTATATTATATAAAAATATATTTAATATATAAATATAACATGTTTTTCTTAAATATATACATGCATGTGTTTGTATTTATATATACATAATAAATATACACAGTATACACACATATATTATGTAAACAAAAACTTTTATTTGGGATGCGATTAATCGCGATTAATTTTTTGACAGCACTATTTATTATTCTTCAAAAAGTGATTTGTGACATTTTTTAAAGCCGGTTTGGTTCAGTTTAACCCGCAAACATAATAATACATATGGAACCCACAGTATTTATATACATATATATATATATATATATATAATCCCCGTTTTTAATTTATGGATAATAAGTTAGATTTCATTTAAATTTTGACAACTGAACTAAGAAAAGGTTTCCATTTTAGAAATCAGGTCACCCAAAACACTTGATATGCAGAATAGATATTAAACACATCTGATCATGTGTCTTCCTGCGCAATGCACCTTTGCATCACAGGTGAGAGCATATATACTTACGATCTCCTTAAGATAAATAACTTAGCTTGTTTGGTATTTTTTTTATCATTTCTAAGTCGCTTGTTTAGATAAAAGCATCTGCTAAATGCACAACGGTGCTACAGGTATTTTAGCAACTAACGTTAACGTTACGTTGAAAACATGGGCCTCCAGTGTTCTTTAAACCGTTTTCTCTAAACCGCTGCTAAACTATCAAGCTCATAAACGCTCCGAATATACCTTCCTCTTCGTCTTCATCAACATCCCTCTCCCGTTTCACGCCTGCGATCATTTTACGTTTAATATCAAGTTAAATTCTAGAAAGATCAGTGTTGAATGAACACTTTTGAAACGCCTTCTGCGAGTGTTACAAACCTCCCGCCCTCACTTCCGCTCCAAAAATCGGTGGCCAAGAACACAATAACCCGGGATCGAAATAAAATAAAACGCTGGTTTTGTCCTGTAATTTACTTTCTGAACTACCAACCACCTGTTTTATACTTTATAACATAGAAATACGCACTTTGAGTTGTAAGAAGAACAATATACAAGCGCAGTCGTTTGTAGAAAAAACAAAACAACCCCGATAACTAAGAGTGTGTTTCTTATTGGCCAACGCGTTTTGTTTTCGGCCCCAGTGTTTGGAGAGATGTTGTAAAGGGAGTGATTATCGTGGTACTAAAAATGGATTTATTTTGAGAATAATTTAATCTACAGAGCAGAGCCATGGAGGTCCTGGGTGATGCAGAGGGGGAGAGTGTCAAATACAAGCCCGGCGGGCGCTTGGACATGAGCCACGGCTTCCTGAAGCACATCAGGAGGAATCAGATCGCCAGGTCTCTGCTCTATCACACGCTAACAGTCAGTTGATAGTAACTTAGTGGCTAGTTATTGTGTTTTCTCAGTACGTTGTTTTGGACCCGCTTCTGCGAAACCTATTAATATGTAGTTCGAAAGCTTAACCCTGTAATGCCTGACATATTAAATATTGGCCAGAAAAATATATTTATATATTTTTTGGAAATGTAACAATTTATTGAACCTTTATTGAACCATAGAAGAAAATCTAAAAAAAAAAAAAAAATTTCAAAAAATGTTTGCATGTGTTTTTTGTGTAATATCATATTTGATACATCAAGATTTTATGGCTCATATTGTATGATATAGTGAAAATATGGCGGAAAAACACTTCGGTTTTATTCAGAGGCACAAACTGAGCAAAAATATTTGGTGCAGATGCTGATATTGATATGATCAAAATGATAGCTTTCAGTGTAAATCAGTGAGATCCTTTTAACAAACTACTTGCATGAAATGTAAATTTACCAATCCAATAATGTTTATCTTGAAATATTGCTAACAATATAAAAGCTTTTCTTTCATTTACTTTTTTAAAAATCAGTAAAGATTTTCACAGGTGGATCATAAGCTGAAGGAGCAAATTTTTACAAAAAAAGTATAAACTATCTAGTGCTGTCAAACGATTAATCGTGATTAATTTACATAATTTATGTGTGTGTACGGTGTATATTTGTAAAGTGTTGATATAAATGCAGACATATGGATGTATATATTTAAGAAAAATGTTTATATATTAAATATATGTATATAATATGAATTATATGAATATAAATATATACATGTAAATATTTTTAAAATATAAATTTTATGTGTGTGTATTTATATATACATAATACATATACAATACACACGTGTATATTATGTAAACAAAAACTATTATTTTGGATGCGATTCGTTTGACAGCACTAAAACTATCAATCGGACAATGGAAGGCACATAGTAAATTGTGTACAACAGGTTAATTATACATTAATATTCAATCTTTCTACAGGGATGATTATGACAGAGAGGTAAAACAGGCTAAAGAGAAACAGAAGCACAGACACACCAACACCCCTCGGCGTCCACGAAGACCCGACCGTCAGGTGTACCATCCACGCCACCAGAGTAAGTTACATAGGTAGAAAGAGTTTCGTTTATTATTTCACAATGTAAAGTGATCAGTGGTTTTCAACTGGTTTTGTTTTTGGATCCAGTGAGGATCAACACAGTGCCAACTGCCAAAACACAGATTTTTGACAAGTTTGGAAATCCAAAGTAGCAGAATTGCAATTTACTTTCCCAAGATATCGTACAAACACTGGGCTTGTATTAGTATTAGCCATATACTAAGTCTATTTGCGCCAGAATACTGCAAAATTATGTTTATTTTCACTTTGCTTTGCATTTAATGTCAGACCTGCAACCCCCCTGTATGAGAGCCACTACTTTGACAGTACTATTATTTTTACTTTGTAGATTTAATAAATGAAAAATGACACAATTAAAACAAAATATATATTTTAATAAATCAACAGAAATTAACTAATGCATCTGGGTAATAACTAGCTAAATAAGGATTTATGATGGTAGTAATTGTAAATATTATGGGCCAGGTTGGCAAAGGGTTCAATAATTAACTAAATAAATAATTATGATAATTAACAAAAAGCTTGACTTGTAGAGATATGTTTGCCGCTGTGCTCATGTTTGGATTATTGGTTGTGTTTCAGATGGATCTGAACCCGGTGTGAATGCAGAGGCAGAGGACTGGAATGAGAGCAGCTCTGGCACAGAGCAGGAAAACACTGGCACAGAGCTATTCTGGCTCGATTATCAAGCTGACAACGGGCAAATAACATCATTCATTGTTCACAAGGTTTGTTTCGGGGCATATTAAGATTCTTATGAAAGCCAGTTTCTGCATGTAATTGCTACTTTTTCTCACAATTTGGTGACCGTGCGTTTGCAGTGGTGGGCCCTAGACTTTGGAATGTTAGAAAGGCCCAAACACTTTCTGTTTTTAAGTCTAGCTTAAAAACCTACCTTTACAGTCTGAGAGACTGCAGTCTCAGTGTGAGAGCTGCTATTTTATGTTATTCTATAATATTTCAATATATATTTTTTAACTTTGTCATTCTGTCTGTGATATTGTCTTATCCATGTCTGTACAGCACTTTGGTAAACACTTGTTGTTTCTAAAAAAAGTGCTTTATAAATAAACTTGACTTTGACGTCTTATCAGAATTGCAAGGAAAAAAGTCAAAATTGGTAAATCATAAGTTGCAATTACCTTTATTTTTTTATGCCGTGGTGGAAAGGGGCTTCCATAGATTCTAATACATCACAGGCTACAAAGATTTTTCAAGCTACATGAGTTTCCTTCGTATTGGGATGTTTATCTGATTAAATAGATTATCGGAAAAAGAAAAAAAAATGTATGGGTGGGCATACATGCAGTACATTCACGTAAAGCGATGTATAATATATATCAGATCTCAACTGCCTGATTTTTTAATATTTTTTCACAAAATGTAAGTATCGCCCAGCTCGTTACATAAAGTGGGATATATAAGTTCAACTTTATCACCATACATACAGTATACACATGTAAAGAAATATATACTCTATAGCAAATCTCAGCTGCTCGATTACATGTATCGTTGCAAAATGAAATCTATATTGTCACCTTTCTCAAATTTTCTAAATGATATAAGGCATGAAGATATTAAGATATTATAAACTTTAACAATGATTTTGTGTAAAGCTTGATTTGAAACGATGTGTGTTGTGAAAAGCATTATACAATAAGTTTAGTTTGACGTAGATTTCTGTTATTGTTAATTGTCATCCTAATGTATGTGATAAAGCAAAAACCAATAATTACGTTTTTTTTTTTTCCAACCAGGAGGACAAGCCAGAAGTTATTGTGGAACGTGTGGCAGAAAAGAATGTTCTGGACTCGGCCATGAGGGCGGTGCTGTTGGCACGTGTGGGACAAGAAATGGACAAACGCTGTGACAAATGCTGAGAGGAAGAGAGTGGCATTTTGAAATAAAAGTGGAGATAAATAAAGTAAATTACAGAGCAAGGCACTGAGACACCGCTGAGCCAGAAATGAAACTGAACTGCATTTCTGTATGATGTCTTGGAGATGCCATGTATCCTAATATGTGAAGGTGCAGCTCTTGTAAGAGAGTGGACTCAAACCTCAAGAGAAATGACACTGTTAAGCATGAAATCAAACTTGTTTGATCTAAAATAGGATGTATTTTGTTAATATACAGAAAACAGGACCTGAATTTTTCTTTCAACTGGAAATTGAAATCCTTGTCACTCCTCACTTCACAATTGAGAAAGATGTTGGGCAAATGTTGAGCAGCTTGGCCATGGCGCTTTTTACAACTGAGGTGACTTGCTGGCACTCGTATTTGGATGGGATTTTATAACTGCAAGATGTACATTGCTTCACTAGGTCCCATGAGTCTGTCTCTTATAGGCTTCCAGATAAGAGTGCTTTTATATATGGTTTAGGCTAAATCTCCATAGTAATCAGGTCAAAAATTAAACCAAACATCAAATGCTTCCAGTCCGTTCTCTTAAACCAGTCTAAGAGAAGGTTTGAAGGAGTCATCTTATTGTTGTGATGTAGATGCTAGTGGAAATTGCTGAGGAAGTTCAAGCAAAGTTTAAAGAATACTAATAAGATCCTCATTGCTCTGATATATATGTCCATGCATTTGGATATCTGCCTTTTCCCTTTATGTCCATGTTCATAAATATTTATACTGATATACTGATATAAATATAATCTTTTCCTCTGTTGGTGCTCATGATGTTGTGTAAACAAAAAAGGACCGATACGTGTCTTTTTCTCTCTCTGTGTGTCTTTTTTCAGCTCTTCATTGTACAGGTATATTTTTATTTTTGTAAATGTATTCCAACTGTGTACTTTTGTGGTATTGTTTAGACTACAGCATGAATTCAGATTGCAGGATGAATTGTTCATTCTGTCATACAGACAGATGATGGCAGTGTGCACTATGTTTACATTGTGCAAAAATAAATTTTTCTTTAACTGCTTCTGAGTTTCATTCATTGAGCTTGTATTCTTGGTTGGTGCTTTTATGCTAGGTAACTCACCAAAATAAGGCTCTTTAAATAAAACTGAAGGCAACAGTTATTAGTGATTTTATATATATACATACAGTATCTCACAGAAGTGAGTACACCCCTCACATTTTTGTAGTATATCTTTTCATGTGACAACACTTAAGAAATGACACTTTGCTACAATGTAAAGTAGTGAGTGTACAGCTTGTGTAACAGTGTAAATTTGCTGTCCCTTCAAAATAACTCAACACACAGCCATTAATGTCTAAACCGCTGGCCACAAAAGTGAGTACACCCCTAAGTGAAAATGTCCAAATTGGGCCCAAAGTGTCAATATTTTGTGTTGCCACCATTATTTTCCAGCACTGCCTTAACCCTCTTGGGCATGGAGTTCACCAGAGCTTCACAGGTCAAAGTCAAAGTCAAAGTCTGCTTTATTGTCAATTCTGCCACATGTACAGTACATACAGAGAATTGAAATTGTGTTACTCTCAGACCCTTGGTGCATACAGATAACACTAAACACTAACAGTAGAACGTAAAAATACAGATAAATACAAATCAAATGTATATGTGTATATAAAATGTATATGTGTACATGTATATATAAAAATGCAACCATTACAAATATACAAATAAGGACAAGTAAAAAATAGATGAAGTAGCATAAGGCACATGGTAGATAGAGTGCAAACCAGTGAAATAAACAAACAGTGCAGATATAATTGGTGTAGTGCAGAAGAGCTTATCAGTCTATTTAAGGTGACAAAAAGCTCAGAGAGCAGTCTTTATTAAACTGTCAGAAGAGGTAGTTGAATGAGGTCAGTCCAATGCTGTACAAAAGTGACTGGTGCTGGTCACAGTGTGTAGTGGGAGGGGGAGGTGTGTCAGAGGGTCAGAGTTCAGAGGTGCGTGGGGCAAAAGAGAGGAGGGGGGGCACAGTCGGGAGAGAGTTGAGCTTCCTGACAGCCTGATGTATGAAGCTGTCCTTCAGTCTGCTGGTCCTGGCCTGGAGACTCCGCAGCCTCCTCCCTGATGGCAGCAGACTGAAGAAGCTATGTGACGGGTGGGTGGGATCACCTGCAATGCAGAGGGCTTTGCGGGTGAGATGGGTGCTGTAGATGTCCTGGAGGGAGGGGAGAGAGACACCAACAATCTTCTCAGCTGCTCTCACTACCGTTGAAGGGTCTTGCGCAGACTGCTGCTGCAGGCGCTCACACACACAGTGATGTGTGCCATTGTAATGTACTCTGATGGTGCTCGTAGAAGATGCACATGATAATGGGGTCTGGCTTCTTCTGAGTTTGTGAGGAAGTAGAGACGCTACAAAGCTTTATGCTGCAGTGGCCAGTCCAGGAGAGTCCTGTGGATGTGTACACTCCAGGAACCTGGTGCTGCCTACTCTTTCCACAGTCGCACCATTGATGGTCAGAGAGCATGCTGAGTGCACTTCCTGAAGTCAATAAACAATCTCCTTCGTCTTCTCCACATTCAGAGAGAGATTGTTGTCACTGCACCATTCACCAGGTTAAGCCTACCTTGCTCCTGTAGTTTGTCTCATCTCTGTTGCTGATGAGACCCACCACAGTCGTGTCATCCGCAAATTTAATGAAGAGGTTGGAGTTGTTTGACGGTGTGCAGTCATGGGTCAGCAGATTGAAGAGGAGGGGGCTCAGCACACATCCTTGGGGGGCCCCTGTGTTCAGAGTGATGGTGCTGGATGTGTTACTGCCGACCTGTACTGCCTGAGGTCTCCTGGTTAGAAAGTCCAACAACCAGTTGCACAGCGAAGTATTGAGCCCCAGCTGGATCAATTTATGAATGAGCTGTTGAGGGATGATTGTATTGAATGCTGAACTGAAGTCTATGGACAGCATTCTGACATACGAGTCTTTTTTTGTCCAGATGTGTGAGTGCTGAGTGGAGGGCAGTGGCGATGGCGTCATCATCGAGTGATTGGGCCGATATGTAAACTGGAAGGGGTCCAGGGAGGGGGGGAGGACAGACTTGATGTGGTGCATGACTAGCCGTTCAAAGCACTCATGAGAATAGGAGTAAGTGCTACTGGACGGTAGTCATTGAAGCAGGATGGAGACGACTTCTTCGGGACTGGAATGATGGTGGTAGCTTTGAAGCATGAGGGACAACAGCCTGACTTAGTGAGATGTTGAAAATGTCTGTGAAGACATCAGTGAGTTCCACTGCACAGTCTCTCAGTACACGCCCAGGAATGTTGTCAGGACCCGGGGCTTTGCGTGCATTGATCCTGCTGAGGGATCTCCTCACGCTGTCCGGGGACAGCGTCATCACCTGGTCGCCGGGAGGAGGTGGAGTCTTCTGCGCAGTGGTGCTGTTTTGTGCCTCAAAGCGAGCAAAGAAGGCGTTCAGCTCGTTCAGCAGGGGGATGGTGCTGTCACAGGTCTGTGGTGGGGGTTTGTAGTCCGTAATGGTCTGAATCCCCTGCCACAGGCTCCGAGTGTCTCTGCTGTCACTGAAACGATGGGCTATCCTCCTGGAGTACTGTCTCTTAGCCTCTCTGATGCCGCGTGATAGATTGGCCCTAGCTGTCCTCAGGCCCACCTCATCTCCAGCTCTAAAGGCAGCGTTCCAAGCCTTCAGGAGTCTGTAGACCTCCCCTGTCAGCCATTGCTTCTGGTTGGCCTGGACAGTGATGGTCTTTGTGACTGATAAATCATCAATGCACTTGGTGATGTAGGCAGCGACAGTCTCCGAGTACTCTTGGAGGTCTGTGGTGTTGTTGTATGTGGCAGCCTGCTTAAACATATTCCAGTCAGTGGTCTTGAAGTGCCTCTGATGACCCTTCCGGCCACACTTGTATCTGTTTGTGAACTGGTTTGGTGACTTTAATGATTGGTCTGTATGCAGGCATTAGCATGGCAGTGATGTGGTCTGAGGTGCCAAGATGGGGTGGGGTAGGGCCTTGTAAGCTCCTCTCTAGGTGGTGTAAACAAAGTCCAGAGTGTTGTTTCCCCGTGTTGGAAAGTCAACATGTTGGTGTATTTTTGGGACACACTTTGTCTGCATGGTTGAAATCTCCAGCCAAGATGAGAAAAGCATCTGGGTGGGCTGTCTGCTGCTCACTGACATGCTGGTACAGTTCATTCAGTGCCTCACTCCTGTTGTTGTTGTTGTTGTTGGAGCTGGGAGGGATGTATACACCAACGAGCAGTATGGCTGTATATTCTCTCAGTAGATAGAACGGCCGGCACTTAATAATCATAAACTCCACCAGGGGTGAGCAGAGTTTGCAGACCACAACAGCATTGCGGCACCACACGTCATTGATGTAAACACAAAGCCCACCGTCGCGGGGCTTACCTCCCTCGACGAGAACTCTGTCCGCTCGATAGCATGATAGCTGGTCGAGCTGAATGGCGCAATCCGGAGCGCTGTTGCTGAGCCACGTGTCCGTGAACACAAAAACACAGCAGTCTCTTACAGTCCTCTGAGTTGAGCGTAGTAGTTGGATGTAGTCCAGTTTATTGTCCAAAGAGCGTACGTTGGCCAGTACAATGGTGGGGATAGCTGGCTTGTGTGGGTTAGCCGCTAGCCTAGCCCAGATACCTCCGTGCTTTCCCCTCTTCTGCTTCCTCTCGCGCCGCTTGTGGCGCCTCCGCTGTGGGCGAGATGCAGTAGTGGGGGTCGGTGATGTTGTAGGCCTCCGGAGCAGACCGAGGTCCCGCAGCTCTTCAGCGTGTGCGAAGTTTAACTCTAAAAATGTGGTTCTGCCGACGTCGAGCAGAAACTCACGACTGTATGCGCGCTTTAAAACAGATAGACGCGATGAAGACGTACAAAAACACTGCGACTCACAAGATAAGAAACACGAAAACACCATTCTGTCGGGAGAGAGAGAAGCTGCAGTGTGTGCACGCGCCGCCATCTTAGTTGTCTTTGACTTTGATGGTGGTTCTGCATTGACATTAGCTCTTGCTGTCAAAGACAAACATCCAGGGGAGTCAAGAGCAACTGCTGTAGTAACACATCCAGCTCTCCCACATATGCTTGGAGTGTTGTTGGTTTCACCCCATATCTGTCACCTGACCTATTTGTGATGTGTGTACTTTCATAATGTATCTATTTAAAACCAAAGCTTGATATTAATAGCAATTCCTTACATCTCCAAATACATCTTTAGAAGAGGCTTCCTTCTAGGACGACAGCCATGCAAACCAATTTGATGCAGTGTGCGGCGTATGGCCTGAGCACTGACAGGCTGACCCCCCACCCCTTCAACCTCTGCAGCAATGAAAGCAGCACTCATACGTCTATTTCCCAAACACAACCTCTGGATATGACGCTGCTCCCCATTCACACCTGAGACCTTGTAACACTAACGAGTCACATGACACCAGGGAGAGAAAATGGCTAATCGGGCCCAATTTGGACATTTTCACTTAGGGGTGAACTCACTTTTGTGGCCAGTGGTTTAGACATCAATGGCTGTGTGTTGAGTTATTTTGAGGGGACAGCAAATTTACACTGTTATACAAGCTGTACACTCACTACTTTACATTGTAGCAAAGTGTCATTTCTTCAGTGTTGTCACATGAAAAGATATAATAAAATATTTACAAAAATGTGAGGGGTGTACTCACTTCTGTGAGATACTATATATATATATATATATATTGCTCTTTTGTTACTTTTGATTGCTTCTATTGTCCTCATTTGTAAGTCACATCTGCTAAATGACTAAATGTAAGTGTAAATACATATATATATATATATATATATATATATATATACACTATATTGCCAAAAGTATTGGGTCACCCCCTTCTAATGAACAGATTTGACTACTTTAGTAATTTCTATGAGTATAAATCTTAATATTAAAGCATATAATGATATTCTAGGAAATTGTGTGTTTAATATAGCAACAGTTTGACAGACCCTTTTCTATTCTAACATGACAATGCTTCTGTGTATATGCGTTGGTTCAAAAAGAAAATTACTGATTCGGGTCAGTGTGGAAGAACTTGACTGGTCTGCATAAAACTGAAACCTAATCCCAGTCAACAATTTTCTGAGGTGTGACTGTAAATGCAGACCTTGAGCCAAAAACTCATCATCAAACACCAATGACTTGTACATACACTATATAGACAAAAGTTTTGGGACACCCCTTCTTTAGAACAGAAAATGCACTTCCAAATCTGTGGCAACAACGATGGGAACATAATTCATGTATTTAAAAATTGTATTTCCATCTCTGTTTGCAACAGTTTTGGAAGTGTTTAAAATGACTGTACCCATATGTACAAGTCATTGGTGTTTGGTGATGAGTGTTTGGCTCAAGGTCTGCATTTACAGTCACAATTTATACTTCTGTGTCAAACCTACTCCGTAGCTACGCTGTAGGCTCTATGTAGTACATTGTAGCCTACGCCGTAGCCTGACGTGCACCTCTCCAAAAATCTAACAGCTCGTCAATTCTACGTGGAATGCAGCACTGTGATTGGTCTGCTAGAACCCCTCCCTCTGTATACACTTGAGTTTTGTGTGTGTTTATGAGCACTTTAATATATTTTAATGTTACACCTTCTTACACACTGCAGACTAGCGGTTTGCATGTGTACTGCACGTCGACGCGGACAAGTATAAATGAAAACTGACACATAGCCTACGGCGTAAAGGCTACGGCGCAGGTCTGACGCAGAAGTATAAATCAGCCTCAAGACAAGAAGTTTGAATGTGTCTCCCAACTGGCGCACATTCTGGCTGCGTTTGAACGTGTAATACTTTTTAAAGAAAATTTACCTCTAGATTTACCTGCATATTAATCCTTTCTTTAGTTTATTATAGCGTTGCTTTACTGATATCTATTGTGCTAGAGTAAATTAATTAATGTAACCATGTAAATTAAGACTTTTCGACCTGAGACTGAATGTTAAACTAAACAACTCAAATACTGCAATTCATTAGCTGCTGTGCATGTTCCTGTGTTAACGCAGACAGTGCATCTTGACACAGTCAAATTTCTATTTAAAGACTTTTGGCCCTATATTTATTAAAGCTACACTATGTAACTTTTGGCCCTCTAGTGGTTAAAAAAAATGCATGTGTTGTGCAGAAGAATGTTCGCCTCTGCTCCTTTGCGTGGATGAATGTGGTTCGAGGTACCAGTTTACACATGTAGCCTATACAGCAGATGGACACATAATTAACTTTTTTTTGTTGTTTTTACTTTTGTTTTTCTTGTTTATTGTGACAAAACTTAGACCTATACCCACAGTCAAAGCTACATTTCTCTGTGTACAGATATGACGTCATGTCATGTCATGTCATGTCATGTCACGACACCTTTATTTATATTGCGCTTTTAATAATACAGACTGTGTCAAAGCAACTTTAAAATATTAAATAGGAAAATAGTTTGTCAATAATGCAAGGACAATAGTAAACACTCAATTTTCAGTTAAAAGCAGTTCATCATTGAATTCAGTGATGTCATCATCCAACTCAGTTCAGTTCAAATAGTATCTAATCAAGTCGACGATATCGACAAGTAATTAGTTTCCCGTGAAATCCATCCCGACAGCTCTAAAATATAAATCATTACAGGTCAAGTATATTTAGGGAAAATTATGATTTTACCCAAATACAATTTGATAGACCTATAATGATTTATATTTTAGAGCTGTCGCGACGGTTTTTGTGAGAATTTTTTTTTTCATTAACTACATTTGTTTTTTTAAACAATCAAAAGTTACATAACGTAACGTGGCAGCCCTGATTAGCAGGTACCGGCTTGGATTTCAGTTGCTGTGTGATCAATTGGCAACTTGACAACCATTTTGGATGTCTCATTTCATCCAATCAGATTTTAGAGCTAGAGGGATCTATTTTATAAGAGACAGTTTCCTGCACCAAATTGTTAGTTATAAAACTGAGGTACTTCATCAGAATTTGTGTTTAATGCGAAGATTACATAAGAGTATTCCACAGGAGGGGCCATTACCACAGGAATTAGAGGCCCTTCAAGGGAGTGAGGCTATGGCACTGGATCAACATCCAAACCCCACCCCCCACCCCCTCCAGAGAGTGTGCTCGCCCCTTGTGTGAGAGAAGACAAATATACACATTCCCATGCATCCAAGCTCCACCCACAGACCTCACCCATCTCTCCATGTCCTGATTGGATGCTCAGAGACCAAAGACAGTGAGGAGTCTGACACACACCCCTGCACGTGTCTCCACGTTGTGATTTTGCAGGATTTTAATAGTAAAAGTGATGTTTCCCTATTCTTTAGCATATTTTATATGTGCACATTGTATTTTTGCAGTTAAATTGTTTGCATAAAAATAAAATTTGTTTTAATTTTAAAATCTAATTCTAAACAAAAAAAAAATGAAAATAATGAAAAATCTGAAAATAAATAAAAACTATTTCTAGGAAATAGTATTCATAACAGTACTAAATGCATATTGTATTTGCATTTTTCATTTACTGAAGACGTTTTAGTTTTAAATTTTTGTAATTTGGTGTTGTGTGATTTCATCATGTTGTGTGAGGGAAAACCAGTCACGAGGGAAGCATGTGACTGTTGAGTGTACGGAACATTTTTGAATTAATTAATTAAATGTACTTATTTACTTATTTATTAATTCATTCATTCATTCATTTTATTTGTTTGTTTGTTTGCTTATTTTAAATTTTGTATTTTTGTTATTTTATTTTATATTTATTATTTATTTTCATTTTTATTTAACTTTTTATTTAGTTAGTCGGTTCATTTCTATTTTTTTATTTATTCATTTTTGCCTTGATGACATATCTAAAATAAAGCTAACTTGTGTCTTTAGCAAATATTTATTAAATATGCAGTCTCCTCCACTGATGAGTTCATAAATTATATGCATATATACATCAATTGTATGTTAACATCACAGATCTTATTATAAAAGGGCTCTGGTAAACATACGCATCAAGGCACTGCACATGTGCGTAAGGTATTTTTGATTCTGATTGAGAAGTCTTATTCAAGCGTTTACATGTTTAGTTTTTTCCTCTTGATTGGATTATTTCAGGTCTCCATTACCGCTTTCAGTCCAATGGAAATTTCATTCGGATCAAGCTCAGTCTGTGTGGTGTTGTGTGTTCTTGCTCCTATTTTGTCACATGGCTTCAGATAACTGTGAATGATGCAATAATGGCCGGTATGTGAAACTTCCAAATGGAGCTGATGTTTGTGAGGGTCAGAAAGTATTTCCATTCACTAAGTTCAAAGTTGTTACTGGAATAAGTGATAACATTCCACGAAAAGTGGATTTAAAAAAAAAAAAAAAAGTAGTTTCCTATGACTAGCTGTATTGTTTTGTTGCATAAATGCATCATTAGGCACTTGTAGGCCTAACATGATGCCTGACAGTTTATGATCTAACCTTTAATTTAGTTGACACTTACTTTCAGTAAAAGATATAAGATATTATTTCACATCAGTCAGCACATATCAGTACTGTACAAGCCACTGATATGAAGCAAGATATAAATATAAGCAAATGGGTGTTCACTTGACAGTGGGGCATGTTCAGTGATTAATATCTAAATTTGGAAAATAAGCACACTAGACGTAAGTTGAGCACACATGCTATTCATGGTTGCTCACTGGTACAGTGTAACTGTAGAACTGTGTTTCTGAAGAGCAAAATATGAATATGATTCTGCATACATGCAACTGTCTGAAGCACTAGTGTGACTGGTGCAACTACTGATTCACCAATGAGCGTGTAAAGCAAATACTAAATTATCATGTGAGAAGATGAGCAAATGCAAGATAATTACACTATTACACTATATTTTAAAAAATGAAAACTTGTCTATATGAATGAATGAAAAACTAAATGAAAAACTTGTATATATATCATAATATGAGCTATGTAAGGTATGTATAAAACACATTATTCATAGCTGTAAACTTAAAAATTTTATTTTTCATTGACAGAGAAATACTGTCTCTACTGTAATCTACATCATTCAGCAGGAGCAGGGACAGGAAACTCGATGTGCTGAGACAGCGCAGATCACAGATCAGCTGACTGCTCTTGCTCATAAAGGTGAACCCTATTAAGTCATGACCACTAAGATAAACCGGTAAGCTGGTTGTGAATTACTGTACAGGGGAATTTGGGGGGCAGAACCAAAACAAAAATTTTGTTTGGAAGCAAAGATTGCTACATGCAATATGGCAGCTCCCATAAAGGAAGTCTCATCTTGAAAATAATAAATACCCAATAGAGACACTGCAGTGATGATGTATTTTTGTCGGCCAACCCAGAAGTTATCTTTACTCTGATTTCCTCAACAAAACACATATAGAATTTTTCCATTGGCTTTTGAATAACTATAGTAAATAAGGTCTGTGACCAAATGTATGTCATCCTTGCAGTACTCTACTGAACAGCAAACTGAAAAACAAAAATAGAACAATGAATGGGTGTGATGGTATTTCTAATAAAATCTGGCCAAAATAAAGATGTTTTGGAGTTTGTTTCAGTGGTGTGAACAGCTTGCCAGCACTAACTTTCCAGAAGAACTTGCAACTTCAAAATGCCATTGGTTTTAACAGCGTGGCTGACGACAAAATGTTTACTAACAGTATACCACTGCTCAGGTATTTCAAACTTCTTTTTACCCCTTAGCAAAGAACGTTTACATCCTGAGATGAATACTTAGGACTGCACTTGCACATTGGTTGGAACCACCTGAAAATATGCTTTTTTTTAACACTATTTGAGCAAAAAAGAGAGTTTATGTCTGATTTTGTTGATGAAATATGTTATTAAAATTTAGTTTGGCAAGATTTCTGTAGTTCCCTATTCAAGTAGTTAGGAGCTGATCTGGAGGCATTACTAGTTTGGCTGCTGAATGAACTGATTCTCCTTGATTTTAGTGGAAGCAACCATAGTATGGCAAGCCATTTTAACCTTTAATCCTTAAACCAGGGGTGTCCAAACTCGGTCCTGGAGGGCCGGTGTCCTGCAGAGTTTAGCTCCAACTTGCCTCAACACACCTGCATGGAAGTTTCTAGTATG
>JAFVLL020014761.1:0-21231 GCA_021397915.2 Tor tambroides | reverse complement strand
TTATTTTTTTTTTTTTTTTTTTTTTGAGTTTGTTTGTGACTCCCATTATTCTTTTAGCAAAACTTTAGTACAAAATGCTATCATGATACTTATACTTAAAGGGAAAGTTCACCCAAAAATGAAAATTCTGTTATTAATTACTCACCCTCATGTCGTTCCAAACCCTTAAGACCTTCGTTCATCTTTGAAACCCAAATTAAGGTATTTTTGACGAAATCCGAGAGCTTTCTGACCCTCCAAAGACAGCAAGGGTACTTGTCATGGTACTCAATAACGGCAGACGACTGTCCCGATAAGAAGAAACTGTTGAATAAAGTCATTATTTTTAGTTTTCTTTGTGCACAAAAAGTATTCTTGTAGCTTTATAAAATTATGGTTGAACCACTGATGTCACATGGACTATTTTAACAATGTCCTTACTACGTTTCTGTGCCTTGACCATGGTAGTTCCCTTGCTGTCTGGATCAGAAAGCTCTCGAATTTCATCAAAAATGTCTTAATTTGTGTTCCGAAGATGAACGAAGGTCTTATGGCTTTGGGATGACAAAAGTGTGAGTAATTAAAGACAGAATTTTCAGTTTTGAGTGAACTAACCCTTAAATTGTCATGAAAATAATGTTGCAGTGCTTAAAGTATTAATGTTCATGTGCTTTTTCTTTTGATCTTGATGGGAAATGTGACCTGGACAACTTCACTGATTTTCTGAGACTAACAATATCAAAGCAAGTAACATTTATTGCAAAGAAAGAAATAAAACGTTCAGTTTTTAAACAAAACATTTTAACAAAAAACGCTTGTACTCTATAGTCACAGGAATGCTGTAGTCTATACCAAAACAGTAATGTTTGTTTCAAAATGAAAAAAAAGTATATGTTTCTAGTTATTGTGATAAACTACACGCTGTTATTCTGCAATGTAAACTTAAAGAGAACTGACTTCATACATTCCCTGAAAATCAGCTTAAAATCTTTTGCTTAAAAGATCTAGTCACTTAGCTTGGTATTTTGTTATCCATATGATATGGTTGCTAGCAATGCAGTATGTGGTAGAAGGTCCAACACGTTCTGCAAGACTGGCTGGGAAAAGGTTTGAACGAAAATGGAGAATAACAGAAAAAGACATCAGTCCTAATATATTAGAGAAAAAAACATGGAAAGAAGTCTGTTTTAGCTTCCAGACTCCTTATCTTGAGCTGAAAGGAGACCTCACTGTTGCACTTGAGTGCCTTCCAAGAGATTTGTTACATTCTGAGTTACACTCCAGCTTCGAGAATATAACCTCTCAATTGCCAGAAGGGGCCTTGGAAGGGGAGCCACCTTTGGGCCTCAGATTATATTCTTTGTCTCCATTCCAAGATTCCGTGTGCAGTCAAACGAGACTTGAAGGAGACGCAGAGGAGCAGAGATGAGACAAGCAATAGATTGCAGACTGAAATGATGAGAGCAGGCACTGAAAACTTCCCTCAAGAGAAACCAAATGAGAGATAGCACTCTACAGCTGAATGTTTGGCCTCGAGCGAAGGTGAAAATGAGCAGCAATAAATCTGACAGACTTTATCTGAGAAGAGACCTAAACCTGTTGTGCGTGCTTTGGCCTGGTTTTACTTGGGCAGGAAACAACATGGCCACTCTTGATCTTTGGCTTTGCACCTTTGACCCCAATGAATCACAAAGCTAAAAATGGAGTCTCTACTACAAGCAGGGTGCTGAATTGCGTGGAATAACGGAGTATGATATATTCATAAAATTGTGCTCAGAGTATGTTTTTCTCCTGTTTTAATCAAATAAAGATGTATGGTGTATGAAGCCAAGTTCTGCTCTACATATTTGGATAAATCATTCTCACCAAAGCATCCTTCCATATTGTCTCCCCTGGCTGATCCTAATGTTTCACGCGCACACACACGCACACACACACACTCGGATTGTGGAAGTCTACAGCCCTGCTCAGCCAACTCAACAAAACTGTGTGTGCGAGGATTCAGCACAGTGGTTAATAAAGAGAAAAAAGGCTTCATTGTGACAGCAGGAGCACAGGGGCGCTTTCTGATGATGCGTTCACTCCCCCAGGCTGACCTCTGCTCTTTATTAAACTCTAATGAGCAGCAGGGCTGAGCGGTCTTATCTCAGACCTGTCACACATGCAAAAGGCAGGGTTAGGTGAATTACTAACTGAAAGAAGCGATGCAAACCTAACTGTTTTTCAGTTGTGTGACAGTAGCTCAGGTCCGCTATATTGCACAATAGATTTAGTCTGGGGTTGAGATATGCATATTTACATATGCACTGGCATATTCAGTTGTAGGTTATCCAGGTATTCCATATATACAGAATATTTAGCATGTGTTGCATAGTACACATACTACATACTTAAGCAAGACAACCCTGGGTGAACAGCATAAAAACTGTACCCCATTTCCCCAGTTGCACATATTTTTGTTGTATTTTTATTTTGTGTGTGTTTACTTAAAATTTGTGTAAATATGCAAATGAGTCATTATCGAATTAAATATGCATTTATTTGCATGCATTTCCAGAACAGAAATCTCATCGTTGGACAAAGCCAGGTTTAAAATTATTTTAACAAAATAATATTTTTTTTTTTATTTTGTTGACATTTTTGATTCAAAGGTTAGATGGGAATAAAACTGTAAAGTATAAGTGCTACTGACATGGAGATGTCTGTCTCAGTGCAGGAGAAAAAATCTAATTTTAAGAAAAGAACTTTTAAAGATTTGTATTGTAACTGAAATCTACAGACACAAATAATTAAAATAAATGTATGTCTTTAAAATTTGGCCAGATCAGGTTGTCAGTTAAAAGAAAATTCAGAGATTCATATGTTTGTTCTTCTTTTGGAAAGACAGAACAATCATTTAAGACTAATCCAACATTTTCATAATAGTTTAAGTACAGGAAAAACAGCAGGCCTTCGTCCAAGTCAGCTTTTTGTTTCTATTCTTGACATACATCTTAATTGAAAAATCTGTCAAATTGGGGTCAGAAGATATTACCCAGAAAGAAGTATTCCAAGCATTCCAAGCATAATGTCTTATCACAAGAGGCATTATTAGGCTGTCAATCAAACACTCAGCTGATACAGTGTCTTGCTGTAGAGCCGATCTTTATCTCAGTGCATGTCAGTCATACTGTATATCTCCTTTGTATAAGGACCAGGATTCAATTATACTGATTTTGTGGACCATATCAACTGATTCATTGCAGAGATTCAAGTGTGATTTGTTCACAAACCAGAAAAGCTGCTTCTCTTTTAAATATGGCAATTAGAGATAGTATGGATGTTCATTTAATGACTGCTTAAATTTTAGTCTGTGCTTCTCTAAGCTATTAGATGGCTTCAGAAGACTTGGTAAACAGAGCTCAAGCCATATAGATGTCTTTTATCATATTTTTATATGGTGATTTTACATGCAAAGGTTTTGAACTTGTTTATTGTTATTGTATTAAAATGTCTCCTTTGTATTCCTAGAAAGTCAGTAAGTCATACAGTTTAAAACAACATTAAGGTAAGTGAATAATGAGAATTTTCATTTTTGGCTATCCAGTAATTGGTATTTAGTTGAAGGTGCAGTATGTAATATTGACGGCATGCATTTGAAATAGATACTGTAGTCCAAAATCTAAATATTTGAGAGAGTTGTTTCTCCCACCCCGCCTCAGATTCACTGCTCACATGGGTTGCCAGATTGAGGACATGCAACAGCCTTAAAGGGTACATTAGATGCCCATTTTCCACAAGTTGGTATGATTCTTTAGGGTCTTCGTGAAAAGTCTATAACATACTTTGGTTAAAATATCTTAACGGTAGTGTAAAACAACACCTTTTTTACCTTATCAAAATCAGCTCTGTTCACAGTGGCCAGTTTCGGTGCATGTTCCTTTAAATGCTAATGAGCTCTGCTCACCCCACCCCTCACTTCCTTGGGGTGACAAGCAGTTCTCTGAGAGACTGTAAACTTTAGACGCATTCGACGTGGAGCTTGCTAACTAGCACATTATTAGGAAACGTGATTTGGAAAGATTCATAAAAAAACTTACACTCACTTCTTCTGTAAGGTGAAGTTGGATAGACGAACATAGACGCATTTAGGTAGATCGGAGGATTTATTTCCTTCAAAAAGAAAAGTAATCCACTGCGTCTTCAGCGGCTCAGATGTTGGGAGTAAATGATGACTGCTATGTTCATTATTACATCCAACAACAAAACACCTCAATCGCTTAGGAGACATTCTTGTCTACACCTGCTCCACCATCGAAACAATAGCGGACTGTTCACAGCTCAATCGGGGGGGTCTGTGATAAAACAGCAGTGTTCGTCAATAGTCGTGGGAGGGGCCTTGGCCTGTGTGGTGTCACTCTGCCAAGAATCTGTGAATGGCTTGATCTGAGAAAGTGCTCATGATTTTTGGTTATTTAAAAAAAGCATTGGGTGGATTTTTTTTTTTTTTTTATCATTATAGGGTGGTTGTGTACACACACTGCCAACACACATTTATGTTTAAACACTATGTAAAAGTGAATTTTGCATCTGATGTGTTGTGATGAGTTTATTTATCCACTTTTTAATATGCCTGAGGTCTAAAGATTTTTAGATGGATGCTGAGGCTTTTTAATTCGGGTAGAATCTGTCATTTCTGACCCAGTTCATTTTCTGGCTTCTATGGCTGCAATATGCTGTGTTTTCCACCAATTGACAACCCGGGGTGGCAAAATACTATTGGCTAAATTGTCAGTGAGCAGAACCACACGGACACTCTGACACGGAAAGCACATTTCAAAATAGAATAAATGGCTGTAGCATTGTTTTTCGGAACAAGTATGTGAACTTAGCATTTTTCCTAAATATCTGCAAACATGGTATTTTTTATGCTTTAATACAGTCAAACAGTTACATACGAGAGCGTGAGAGTTCTGAATGATGCACATCCCTGGACCTCAGTAGTAACTTGCTCTCCTGGCATGTTTTTTTTATTTTATTTTATTTTATTTTTTTTTTTTATCATAGACGGACAAAAATAGATATGAGTCAGACTGAACAGAGATCAGCAGGGCAGTAAGACCTTCCATCTGTGGGCAGCTGTGTCCTCCTGTCTCTCCTCCAACTCTGGGCTCTGTCTTTAATAAGGGATAATGGTTCATCGGGCATGGTTTCCTACAGGCAGGCTTAAAAGCCGTTTTTTCCTTATTACATGCATGATTTTAACTGATCCCAGAAAAGCAAACAAGTTTGGTCCCAGCGGAGTGCTCCCAATTGAACTGCACTGGGACCAGCCGGAGGGGGTTGGGTGGGGGGACTACAGGATACACAATGCTGCCCTTTGTTGTGGGAGGTGAGCGAGAACAAGTCTTACGGGTATACACACACCATTTAGCAATGCATCCAATTTTCTCTTTAACACAGATGATATATGAACATCTAAACTGAGATGCTTCATTTGTGCTGGGTAATACTGCATCGAAGGCAGTGTACTGCACATAAACGTGTGTTTCTTTGCGCTAGATCTCTTGACTCAGTGGAAAATGCATCTCTGGATCCCACATCCAACTCACATCATCAGCAATATTTAGAGAGCAATGAAAATGACTGAAGCGAGGTTTTAAAGGCCAGGCAGGCTGTCTGTCTTGAAACGAATGAGGAGAAAAGACATTCGGCGTGAGCACTTCTGCTTTTATTCTGTTGAATTTGGACCTGAGCGGCTGCATTAGATCATCAGCAGATGTCAAAGTCTCCTGTCATCTGCCAAGAAAAATGGGAACAGAAAAATGAAGTGAGGGAGAGAGAGAGGAAAATAGAAAGAGAGAAAGCTGGAGGGTCACTGTCTGGAGAGGAAGTGGAGATAATGGCGAGACTCGTAGGAAAGATGAACACTAGAATATGCTGGAGTAGTATGCGTGCTTATTTCCGTGATAGCCTCACGAATTTTGAATCATAGCATGAAAAATACAGACAATTTACCTGTATAAGAAGTTGTAACATAACCAGTAACTTACTGTAATGATGCTATGTGTGAACAAAGGGTAAGATTACTGGTGTGAACACGTACAAGGTCAGGGCATGCTGATGTAATGAACGCTGCCCAATCATAAAGATGGAAAACTCCACTGCATAATTATTTCTCTATATAAATATGCGCTAGACAGGCGTCTGACCGTTATCACAGCTTTTTTAGTATCTCATGCTCAAGACTCACTTTTCCGCCTTCTTTTCCATTCATCAGTGGAGTGGATCTGCAGTTACTGTACTATTTGTGTGCCGTCTTATTTTTAAAAGCAAATGTGTTCTGTGATCATCCCCTTGCGTCTGTCACTCAGAAGTCAAAAAATGTGCACTTTTTCTTCATTAAGGTGGGTAAAAAAAAATGGCACAGTGTTTAAAGTTAATTTCTCATGATTGACATCACAGTGTTTACTGGTATTTTGTGTGTAAATGGTATCTTACCAGTAAAAAGACAGAACACCATTGCTTTTGTGAACAGCATATTGTCAGCAGTGGGTTGCAAAAACTGAAATAAAATTGCTAGATTTATTTGCGAGCAGTATATATCAGTAGTAGTCAACATTTGAAGTGGATCAAAAAAGTTAATCAAAGTTGTCCTAAGACAAGAATGCATTTTGGTATGTTTTAATCAAAATAAACTCCAAATTACACTTCTTCAGGAGATCTAGGAAGAAAAAAAGTATAAATGAGAACTGCAACACAGACAAACACTAGGGACAAAACGAGACAATAAACATTCACAGGTGAAACATGAAGGCAAATCAAACACTATGGCATCCAGACGTGTAAAGTATTGGAGTAAATGTAATTAATTACTGTACTTGAGTATCTTTTCAGATACTTTGTAGTTTTACTGAGAATCAAAGATATTAGCAACTTTTACTTCACGACATTTTTGAATGAGTATCTGTACTCTTTACTCTATTACATTTGAAATGAGTGTTGCAGTTACACATTATGTACATTTTGCATGGCACTTAGCTTTTTCTGCAGCAGTTTATTTCTGCTAAAAAAGAAGTGGTACTGACTACTACAGGGCACCGGAAGTACTGTATATTATGAGTTTTGCCCTTACTCACCTAAACTTGACTACAAGGCTAGTTCACGTGAATGTGAGCTCCTTAGCAAGTAGTTGTGAATCACAGGTGTTTTATGCATGAGATGAGGACATGACTGCAGCCAGCGATGAGGCCAAATCCAGCACATCCAGTGCAAGAAGGCTTTGACTTTTTAATTTTACTTAACATCAGTTTATCTATCTGTTATACTGAAGAGACCTTTTTTGAAGGATGTTGTTGTTGTTTTGCTATTTTGAGGTGTTCAGTTTTATTTTGGTTTTAGCAAATTAGCATGATTGCTCTCCTCGTAAATCAACTCTTTCTTGTTTTTGGTACATGTTCTCTGTGCCTTGTCTTGGACTTTTATGTCACTTCCTGTCTCCCGTGGTGTTTGTAGTCCTTTTGTTCATTGGTTCCCCTTGATTAGTCTCACCAGGTGTGTCTTGTTATCTTGTTAAGCTTGTTAGCCACTTGTATATATAGCCAGTGTTTCTTTAGTTCTTTGTGAGTTATTGGGCCTGTTTACACCTGGTCATTTCATGTGTTTTCTCTGGTCAGATATCGATCTGATTTGTTAAAACATTTCCATTTACACTTGGCCACATAAATGTGTCGTCGCAATATGGATATAAATCCGATTTTCAATTCCCGAGTTCACATTAACGAAATCAAATTTATTATTAATTATCAGCTCATTTCCAGATCAAAGACCGCAATAGGAGAGCGCTGGAAAGATAAGTTTGAAAAAGTTATTGCCTTGCAATAAAAAAGTCTTGATAAGTTTGAAAAAGTTTGCCTTGCACAATGCTGTGTTGTGGGTGGCTGATAGGTTGTAGCTAAGTGGTTTCTATCATGTTCTGGGTGCTTGGTAAGTCAAAAGAGCCTATTCTTAAATCCATCCATTTTCCAAACTGCTTGTTCTGTGTAGGATCAGGGGAACGCAGGAGCTCACCTCAGCTTCTTGGGGCACAGGCAGAAAAAAACACCCTGGACGGATGGCCAGTCCATCACAGAACCATCCTTAAAGGCGTAATTTGCCCAAAAATGAAAATCGCTTTGGCAGGCACTAGTAAAATATGCATATTGATGAAGCAAAAAATAAACGTTCTCCTTTATTTCCCATACTAGCATCCCGAGACTGAAACTCAAGGATATTAGAACAAGTGCCGGCCAAGTTCAACAGGCCATTACTCAGCAGCGGAGAGAAAGACATGAGTGTGCCACACAGGGATGCCAGGGAAACCCGTGCCAGCCTGACGAAATCTAATCCCAAAACCTCAAGCACCTTTCTCGTGCCAACCTCTGGGTGGGCACTCCTGGGTGGGTCTCGAGCACATCTGTGTGTGTGGGAGTAAAACACACTTCAGTCACAAGATGATACCTACAGGAGCGTTTAACACAAAGCTCAGGCCCTTTTCCCCTCTCTGTTTGTAGACATTACAACACTAACTACAGCGATGAAGTCATTTTAGTCCAACTACACAGCTGATCATGGATCACATCCAAACTGACAAGAACTTAATCCTCCAGTTTCACAAACGAGGCTTAAGGCTAGTCCTAGGCTAAAATGCATGTTTGAGCTGTCTCAACTAAAAATAACTTGCACTGACATATCTTAAATTATGTCAGCACCATTGTTTTGTCTCAAGATGCACACTAGTAATGTTCATTTCTAAGGCATAAAAGCTGTTTAAATATCCTAATTTAACTAACGCCTAGTCCTGGCTTAGACTAAGCTCTGTCTGTGAAACCAGGCCTATAAGTCTCACACTGAGTCATTCACCTAGATATGGGTTAAAATTGAGACTGTGACTATATATATATATATATATATATATATATATATGTCATCTTAAGTGATTTATTTCAGTCAGGACCACTTTCGTCAAGTATATTTATTACAATTATATTGCATACAGTTAGTGTTGGTGGTATGGTTCTGTTCTGGGCAAAACTCCACACGCCTGTCCATGCAGCCATGCTTGAACAGAGCGGGGAGAGCAGGGGTACAGAACAGATCCAGTATATGCCTACGTAATTACAGTTCACAATTTACATGATTGTAGAAAATACAAATACATGGTAGAGAATATTTGCAATGTAGTGAAGTGTATATGAAAAGAAACAAAAGTCAGGTTAGATTACAGGTTCAGTTGGGTGGAGCTGGGGTTGGAGGAGGGAGTTTGATTGTGAGCAGCGATGTGATAGAAGAGATGCTGAAAGAATGGAATTAAATGGTCAAGACTGGATTGGTACATGTCAGGAACAGCTGACTATCAACTGATGTGAGTTTGACTGACTTGGCCTGCCTGAACTAATGAGATGCTTGATTTATTTATTTATTTTTTTAAATAAACCATTTAAGATGTGACACATATGATCACAATCTAATTTTCATTTCTGCTTACTTTCCTTTACCTGGAAGTAATGTAGCACTACCACTGTGCTTATTGGTAAGAAATTGTATCATGGTATACCTTGAAGGATACAGAAACATCATGTTGCCATATTACAAGTCCATGAATCATGGTACCATAATACCATACTGGTAACTGTGTTTGTTTACATTCTGACATAGATGTGAGTAATTTTGTGAAGCATTTCATAAAAATGCAATTATTTCCACATTTATCTGTGCACGTTTTTTTTCTAACTCTCACGACCCTATAAGTGATGGGAAGATTGGATCATTTTTCTGACTTTTTCATTTGATCTCATTCATCAAAATGATTATTCAAGTTTTTTTGTTTATTTAAGTGGCATTAAATGTCTTGTTTTAAACAGCCAGATTCCCCGAACAGATCCACTAAGGCAATCTTGATAACATTCTGAATTAGGAAATCAGTATAATGCAGCCAAAGATTATTTAGGAGGGACATAAAAAAAACTTTACCTCCCAAGTCTTACATTCGTTTGTCATGTGACAGACTCAATGAACAAATCATTTATGAATGACAAATCACTTGATTGTATAGGGCAGGCAGTTTGGAGAATGGATGGATGGATGTTTCACAAATGGCATTTACATTAATAGATTATGATATCAATAATATATTAATGTTCAAAAACAAAGGGGCATTTCTGAAACGAGTAGTTATGACTCTCAGTTTGTATTGAATGAGCCTTGTTAGAGTAATTTTAACTTGGTTATTAGTGTGTTTTTTTCCTCAAAGCAGTTGAGTATAAATTCATTGGTCAAATAAAGCACTTGTCAAGAAAAGTTCAGACTTCAGAAACATCATGTATCTAATCATAACAAACAGTAATGATATGTATCAGGATGTGTTACCAACACTATATTAAGGTTAAGATTAGGATATAGGGAGTATTTTGTAAACACATCAGACACTCTGCTTCATTTTGTGCTTAAGAACAGCCCTTATTCATGTTAAAATAACTGTATGGCTGCTTTATTTAAACACTGAATATCTCTTATTTCCTTGTGAATGTTGCTGGATTGTACATACAATCTAAATTACCACTGTAGATGTGAAAAAGTGATGCTTAGTTTATGTAAAAACGTAAATGCTAACCAAACAGAATCACAGCAGGAAATGTCAGTTTAAGTCTAGCATAATAACTTGATCTCAACTGCTCCGTGAATGAGGTTACAGTGAACATGAGCGTCTCTCTGAGCAACAGCTCTTTAGAGGAGAGTGTTTAAAATAAAAGACAGATCTCAGTCTGAATGATGAAAACATGACATCACAGTCACATGTGTCACATATGCATGCTGGCTCCGAGAGCACACTCCATAAAATCACACACACACACGAACAAGCTGCAGACATACAAACACCACTACACACTGCATTCTTTCTCCGGCAGTTAAAGTTGCAGATGTTATTTTACATCAGCATTACAATTATATATTCAGCAGATAAATACATATTCAAGAACACTGTTACAGTATGATGCACCTTTGTGTGTCAGTGTTCAATGCACTCATATTAATGTCTCAGTCCATTTTGTGTTTAGGTTGCTGAAGTTTAGGCTGTTTGTGTTTGTGTGTACATGTGTTTTTGTCAGGCCCAGACAACCTGAAATGAGTGTTTGCAGACTGTGCTGCTGTGTTTGGTGTATGCGAGAGTGTGTGTGTGTGTGTGTGTGTGTGTGTGTGTATTGAGATGTGGATATTGTGGTGAGTCTTGGCCACATTGGAATCTTAATTCTTCCCAAAAAACATAAATAGTACATAAATCCGCAGACAGCATTGGCTTTTCAGGACATAATGAGCACTGTGTTTTCATATGGAGTGCTGGATAATGGTTTGCCTTTCACAATTTTCTCTCCTTCCCTCCTTTCAACACTCTAATAGCACCATTCCACTATATTGCTTTTAGTGGCATAAGTTTCAACAGCAGTTGAAGGGATACAGGTTTGGAATGACATGAAGTTGATTAAATCATGACAAAATTTTCCTTTTTGGATGCACTATCCTTTTAAGAGCTTTAAAGGAGAACTTCCCCCAAACATTTAAATTCTCGTGTCATTCCAAACTTGTGTGACTTTGTTTCTTTCATGCTAATCAATACCTTACAATGACAATACATTAAATCTGGAGCTATCAAGTATGGTAGCCCAGTAGCGCGCCACACAACGAAATCTCCATTGTGTAGCAACTTCTTTCCGCTGTGTTGCGGCTTGTTTCCACTGCGTTACGACTTGTTTCCACTGTGTTGCAGCTTGTTTCCACTGCGTTACGACTTGTTTCCGCTGTGTTGCGGCTTGTTTCCCTTGTGTATTAAAGTGCCCCTATTATGGATTTTTGAAAATTACCTTTCGTGCAGTATGTAACACAGCTCTAAGTGAATGAAAACATCCTGCAAAGTTTTAAATCTGAAAGTGCACCGTGTATAAAGTTATCGTGTCTCAGAAGAAAGAGTCGACTCTGAATCATTGAAACGAGTCGTTTTTAAAACGAATCCCAAGCTGTTTCATGTTGAGGTCAACATGAAACATTAGCATATTGCCCGCCCACTTGTTGCGCGCGCAGACCTGGGAAAACTTGATTTTCGCGTTGGTCTGAATGAAAATGCAAATTCATTCTTTGCCACTAGGTGCCGCTTTTGCGTTAAAAGCTCACAAACAAATGAAATCGACCAATCACCACAGATTAGCTTCACGCAAAGGAGAGGTTTTGAAAAATGAATCATTGAACGAATCGTTTGGGAGTCGTTGAGCAAATAAGGTAAAAATAAATGCATATTATAAGAAAATTAAAGTGTTTTTTGACCTTGCATGCATGTCAACCTGTTGTTAGGAACTCCCAAAACCAAAATATGAACCTTTCATAACCCATAATAGGGGCACTTTAACTTCTTTCCTCTGTGTTGTGGTTTGTTTCCGTTATGTTGCGTCTTGTTTCCATTGTGTTTTGCTAATTTCATTGTGTTGTATCTTGTTTCCTTGTGTTGCCGGTTGTTTCTGTTGTATTGTGCTAATTTCGTTGTGTTGTGCTTGTTTCCGTTGTGTTGTGCTAATTTCATTGTGTTGCAGCTTGTTGCATTTTCTTGTGTTGTGCACTACTGGGCCACTGTAGTTAAGCACCAAAGTGGCATGAATGCATTTACACAGCAGGCATAATTTAATCTAGTTTTTATGCAGCATGATATCTTTACCTAGAATTTTGAGCAGGCACAGAACAGCCTAAACTCTGTCATGTAAACATACCTTTCATAATCCGTGACTAAGAACCATGTTTTTGGCATTTTATGCATTCATGGTCATACCATTAGTTGTTTTAAGGCTTTTGTTAGTGGAATAAAATTAATCTTTCTCTGTAAAATCCATTTTCAATGGTTTTTGGGGGAGATTTTGCATATTGCACTAGGCTTGGAAAAGTTTGAAAGAAAACATACGCACACAATCGCATGGGTCATTTACAGCCACATCTATTTTTGTTGTGTGCGGGCAGTGTGTAGCACCTCTGGATGCTTTGTTTGTATGAGGGTTTGACTTTTGTTTTTCTTGGCTTAACCATGTGCGAGTGTATATCAGCGTTCGTGTGCGTACACTTCGTCTACACGGTGTAGACTCAAAATTCTATCATCACTCAGAGTTTATGTGAACAGCCGGCGCTGGCTCGGTCCACATCCTGGGAAAGTGACTGGGATCGGAAGCGGCTCAGACTAGGAACGTAAACACACACAAACACACACACTAGAAAACGCACTGCCAAGCTCCACAGAGCCCTCACTCTTAAATAAATACATGTTGTATGTAAGACAATGCACACTCTAGCAGGCTGTCACATTTATTAAAAAAGCAGCTTTTAGACTTGAGCTTTATTGCTTGACAGTGCAGAGTGAAAGCAGCATTCACTTATGACATGTGCATATGGCCTGCACATGTAAGCGCAAAACAATCGCACATTCTCAGCCGCAAGCTATCAGAGCCATATTCAATGCTACTGTTTTTACTGCTGCTTGCTTAAGGTATATATTAATATTTCTCATATTTAGGCGTAGATTAGAGGTTTTGACTAGAGATTAGATTACCATTTCGTTTAAGATTACCATTCATATTTTCTTCATGTTTCAATCTACCTTTTCTTTTTGTGGCAAAAGCTACTCGCTCAGAAAAAAAGGCACAATAGCTATCACGGGGGTTGTATCCTTTCAAAAAACACACCTTTGTACCATTTACCCTTAAATGGTACATATTAGCACCTTAAAGGGGTCATGAGCTGCCTTTGTTTTTATTTTGTACTGTTCTCTGAGGTCTTCTCAGTGATGTAGGCAGAATTTTATTTTTGGGCATGCCTGGGCAAAAGTGAGCGGGCACTAGTAACTAACGGACGGAGTTGGACTCAATATTTAGGTCATTTCAATCTTCTTCCCCTTGATCCTATTGAAGAATAAACCGTAGAACACTGGAAGACACGCATAGTAAAACTACCACATCTCTGTCACTGTCACGAACGTCCCCATTGTCAACATAACCTAAAAACATTCGCAATAGCCCCAATCCTTAAAGACTGTTGCAGATTGCAGCAGGTTAAAAAAACTGTGAAACTGTATAGAAACTATCTCTCACGCTAGGTCACTAATGCACGTCTGTTAAACTAATACAAATACCAAACACAGACATGAACTTGTAGTTGTCACTTAAGTCATAACCTACAACATCGACATACTGTAGCTACAACCTGTCCACAAAAAAACTTGAGTAGCAGTTCCATTGCTGTTTTTAAAAGTATCTTTTTGATTCTTTTAAAAAAGTGAAGTTCAAAAAATATTTATTTTATATTTTCTTTGTAAATTATGAAACTTTATGTAAAAAAAAAATGTGTCCTGCATTTTTCATGTCACTACCGAAACAATGTTTTAGTCCTGTGGCCAAGACTGATTTTAACTAAACCCATGAATTTATGATCAGAAACTATTCCTGTGTCCCCCTCTCTCATAGATAAAAGGTGTAAGTAGATAGGTCTCATAATTTTGAGGTAAATGTGTTCAAAACTATGAAAAATCTGTGTAACTTTAAGGAATGTCACTACTGAACACCTTTTTTTCTGCAATTAAGCACACTTTTTTGAGAGTTATTCCATAACATTTAGTTTTTATATGTATACCACTGTTCAGAACTGTGCTAGCTAACCATGTGCTGATTAGCATCTTTGAGTTAGATTCAAAAGTATCTAAAATTGTCACTACAGAAACAGTCACTACCGAAACATTTAGTGGAGTTTCGGTAGTGACATCTTTGTATTTTGTTTGGGTGTTATCCTATATTTGTTTGGGTGATATCCTATGTCATCGTTGTTTCGGCAGTGACAAACGGGAACACATAATCCTCATATTTGGGGGAAATAAACAAAATTTTAGTACAGTTATGCAATTGTTTTGTATTTTAGCATGTTTTAGTATAGTGTTCTAGTATGTGAGTTAAAATTCTGTAATGTGATGTGGTTGCTACCAAAGCATTACTATCACTACCGAAAATGTGCTGTCACTACCAAAACATGGGATGTTTTGTCAAAAATAATGTATACTGAATTATCAACTAAGATGTTATGATAGTTTTTGGTTCAGTGTATATTCAACTAATGAATCCTTAACTTTGAAATCAGTATGATCAACTTTTTTGCCTTTTACAAAGAAAATTAGATTCAAAATACAACAAATATCATAAATTACATTTGAAATATTGTTAAAAATTTAATTGTTATTGATTTACAAATAGCAAATGCTTATGAGAATTAACTGCACAATTACTAGAAATGTGTACCTTGGATATTATACAATTTGCATACATACAATTTTTTTGGAAAAAGACAATTTTTTTTAGTTATATGGCCCATTTAACTAAAGTGTATAAAATGATTTTATTCAGAAATGTTGTCATGTTTTTGATTTTTTTTATTTGTTAATTCGTTACTAAAATTAATAGACCTACATATTAATGATGGACTGATGGACGGGTTTTCTCCTGTGTCAGTGAGAGTTTTTAAAAGTCCTTTTTACAGAATTATGCATTGCTGCAAATTACAGGCTAACTGAATGGGTGAAAACACAGGAATTTACAGGTGCAACATTCCCGAAACACCCTGGATATCACCTAATTGCCTAACACAGCTGTCAATCAAACTCATCAAGAATTATGCAAAAACACATTTTATTTATTTTAATTATTTGAGATGTAATTGTGTTAAAATAGATTAAACAATAATTATTTAACAAACAATATGTTTGTATAATAAACTTGGGGGGCCTGTTCATCAGAGTGGGTGGGCCTGTGCCCGTCAGGCCCGTCCGCTGCCTACGGAGGTGCTTATCCACACTATTACATCATAGAGCAGAACATTCCAAAAGCTGTCGTTTTGGCAGTTTTGGCCTTCAAAATAAGCTGTTTTTAGACTAACCACAAAGTTTTGAGTTCTGAAACTTACAGGATGTTTTCGATGACCTTTTATTTGTCAAAAGAGCAAGGGAATTTCGGTTTCTCACTTCATGACCCCTTTAAAGGTACATAGTAGTACCTAAGAAAATGTATTGCCCCAGTGACAGCTTTTGTACCTTTTTTCTGAGAGTGTATTCAAACTTATTTTATCATATTAGTGTGCAAGACTGACCATTTGTCTGTATGAAATATGCATACGATACAAGTATAAAAATCACCACAAAGAGCCATTGTAACCTGACACAAGAGCGCTGTAGAAATGTTTTCATTCCAGCGCTCTCCACTGCCATGTCCAGATTTACAGCTACTGTATTATAATTTGGCCTATTCATGTAGAACACAATGATTTATTTTAAGGATTTGCTTACAGATACAGAGAATTATATGTGCAGACGTGAGTTTTATCACATTACAGAGAACTATATCTTACTGTTTACCTTTAAAATCACTTGATAGACTAAATCACCCATTGTGGTTTTGTGAATGCTGACTTAACCTTCAGAATGTTCCATTCCTAAATGTCTTTACAACATTTCTCATAAATTACCTTTAATTTTCATATTATTACTGAGAATAAATCATATCTATAATGGCATAATTACATAAGTTTTCCATCATGTGTCAACATTCTATAACTGCTTTCCATTATTATTTTACTGTAAATGTCTGAGTGGAAAAATTCACAGTGTGATAAGTGGCTACCTTATATGTAGATATGTCATAACAAAGAGAAGGCAGACCACCCAAAGCACTGATATGAAAGGCATTATAAACAGATAGGTAAACTGAATTAGAAACTTTGGCAATCGTAAACATCAGACTAATGAACTACTTCTTGGGTGAAAAATTGTTTATTGTATATAGAAGTGTATCGATTTATTAACATTGGTGTTTTTTTTTTAAATCGTATTGTAGTTGCAGCCATTGTATAAAACCTATAAGCCACTCCAAACTGTGTGTTAAAGTGATTTTACTCTGCTTAAGGGGGTTTTAGTGCCTCCACTTCTCATTATACCTAAAACACCCTTAACCTGTGCTAAAATCATTGAAGCAAGTGGCCTGCTGTGGCTTATTGTTTCAGTTGCGATCTAAACCGGTTTGAATCGATATTAACAAAGGCAATTGAGTGGCTGTAGCTCTGTGTATTCGCTTTTGCACATTTGATGGTGTGTCTATGATCGTTTTAGAGAAAGTTTTGGCGAAAAGCCTGAGGTTATGAATCTAATTATACCATAAATTAGGTCTTTTGTGCTTTGTGCCTGTGTAGCGAGTTTTCTGCTGGGTAATAAGATTTTGTTTTTATAGTTTAGCAGAGAATAAATCATACAGCTATGGCTGACTACCAGAACATGGAAGTGTAGCCACTGGGGAAATGACAAAACCTACACACATTCACAGAAATACCCTTAACTAACAGGCTCCTAACTTGGCAGAGATGGACTGCACATAAAGGCAGTTCACAAGACACAAAACTAGATTTTTCAAACGAGGTTTACTTTGTCGAAGCATCTATTAACTAATCTGTGTTGTGCTTATTGTTTGGAGGACACAGAAAATCACTTAAATGTCTTTTTAAAATGGCAATTTTAATGTTTTGCCATGTTTTCAGTATGTGATGCCAAGGAATACTGAATCACTCAATACTGAGTCCTCAATTTACACTTTTTTTTTTTGTTTTTGTTTTTTGAAAGGGAAGGTGAAGTATTTTTTGTTAGTATATTGGGATCTGGAGGAGCGTTTGGTAATGCGTGATTTCTTGGGCCCTGTGAATTTTATTTTAATGGTTAAATTTAATTTTAGTAATCAAAAAGCATATCTAATTAACTGAAATCATGACCCTTATACAATTTGGCTACAATTTATTACAAATTTAACAAAAAATACCTTTTATAGGGCCCTATGAAATCCGTCATTCCCAAATTTTGTTTCATTTTACTCAAACTTTTTTTTTCTGATTTCTGTTTTAATGGTTTAAATTAATTTAAATGATCAAAAGGCATGTCTAATCAATTGCATTTGAATTGATTTTACAGTACATCTCAGTATGTCACAGAATTTGGCAAATTTTGGATGACTAAATCAAAAGTAGTGTTGTGAATGTGTTCTGTGATTCAGCCTACCAGTGATTTACTTATAGTTGTCCCCGCATATTAAGCTGAGATTGAATAAAGTATTTAATGTGGAAAAAAATGACACACTTAACCTTTAACAGATAAAAGAGATATCCACTTTGGCACACGTAATTACTGGAGGCCTACGGCTGGGCATTAAAACATCTGAATGAATTATTCTGGGGATTCAACAATGGAGTTTTAATGGTCCTGGACGTCTATGACCCAAGCCAGCAGAGTCTTTTAGGTTCCTGAATCATAAGTCTAATGAATGCGTCTGTGGAGGAACCATTACCAGGGACCGTCGTGATTTGTTACATCTAAATCCTTCCCATAAATCTTGAGCCCCCGGTCCCCTTATTCCAGACTACTGCACATTTTGCTAACACACTCACCCCGTGTAACCTTACTCCACGTCCTCTGCGTAGTCATCCACTAAATTAGACAGCTACTAAAGGTTTAGGTGAAGTAATTCGGCCCAGTTCAGTAGCACCAGTAAGGGATTTGGTGGCTGTGGGAACAGGATGAATTCCATGGGATAACGTTTTAACCTGTGCGTGAAATCTAATATTGGATGGAATTTTAAACATGCTGTCGGCTTCTATAAGGATGGCAAGAGAGCGTTTCTCGCTTTAAACAGACAGTCTATGGAGGTGAATCACGTGTGTTTAAGCTGTGTTTATAGCTGACTGGAGGTATTCCCCCTTCTGTGTTTGTAGGCTGAAATAAAAAGCTAATAGGGAGCCACAAAATTCTCATTTGGCTTTAATTATAGGGCTGTGAATGAGGATGGTGGATTTACTGCTTTGCTGTGTGGTGGTTCGTTCTTCTCTCTCTACTTCCTTCTCTCACCCCATGGATTTCCCTGTTCCTCATTACTATATTTTGGAGATTTTCTGTGCAAATTAAGGGGAGTTCTGTGATTTATTTTTAGCTTTTGTTGCTGTGGAAAACTCCAGCATTTTACGCACAGTTTGTGGGCCTTCTCTCCTCCTTTCCTCCTTAAATGTTTTGATATGTCCTACTGCAAGAGAGATATTTGATTCATATCCTGCAGGAAAGCTAATTCCGTACATGCAGGATCTATAATCCGGGTTAATAGATGACAATTATGAGCTGTGTTCATGGGTTCAGCCTTCATAGGGTGAGCGGTTGAGGCAGAGGCGAGGCCAAAGCACATCTGGATAGGGGTGTGTGCAGATGTTGGCGGGTGTTGATGGAGCCGGTGTCTCCGGTCTGCTTGTGCTGTGCTGCTATGTGTGTGCGCTGCCCATCCGCCCTCTCCCACAGGAGTAATCAGCTCCGCAGGTCCCCGTGGAGTTTTACTAGGGAGCCACAACCTCAGCGTACAGAGTTTAACACTGATTACTGAGCGCTGCTAATATACTCCGTAGCAGATGACTGAAGCTGTTCATATACATCCATACATGTACAAATAAACCATTACACACTGTTTTCTTTCAGACTAAACCCACCAATTCGTTATTGTGGCAAAGCAGTCAAACATTGCATTACTGTAGTGACAGACTGTTTTTCATGGATTCTCATATGAATGTGCTTCTTTCCAGGAGAGAGTAGTTTAATGGATGCTTTTGATGGGAATTTCTAAAGCTCAGTGTGCATTTTAATAAAGGATTTAGTAATATATAGAAGACTGGAGTGCCAAAGTCAAGGAATAATTATCAGTTTAATATTTAAAAAATAATATGTGAACCACTTTATAAATTAACTGAAAAACTGCCATTTAAGTCATGTTTAAAATGTAAGGAAATATAACACAAAATAATATATTATGATATAATCATAGCGATAAAATATAGAAATGAAATTAATAATTAAAAAATAAAAATATCATATTAAAGAGCATTCATTAATTGCTATTTTCAATCAGTTTGACACCTGAGTTTAGTAATAATAATTGATAATTATAATAATAATTGGACATGATCAGATGAAAGCAACAAACTGAATTGTAGAAATTATACACACAAACTGCACTCTTAGTACATTTTATAAATTAATGAAATCATTTTAAATGTGTGTATATATTTTTTTTGTGTCAATTTGTAAAGTGATTTATTTATATTGTTATTTTAAAAATATGTACCAATAATTAATTCCTTCTTTTTTAAAACAGCCCTTCTGGTCCTAATAGAAATAATTCTGTGAGTAACTCGCTCAGGGTTTGTGAGGAGAGAGGGGAAAAGGTCGTATTACACAAGTGTACCTCGATGAGGCCAAGACTCAAAATAAAACTGTCACATATTCTTCTTCTGCAGTCTGTAAAAATCTCCACTTGGCCGTCAGAGCTGCTGAACTGGACAGAAACACTCCATCTGCTAGAAACACACAGACAATCACGCATTTACACATTTCTCTTTATTTGTCATCAGTGGCTTTTCAAATACCTATCCATTCACAGCTCTGAATGGAACAGTTTATCCAAAAAAAAACATTGTTATCATTTCTTCACCCTCATGTCATTCAAATCAAATGTGAATTTCTTTCTTCTGTGTACAACAGAGCATAAATAATAATGTTGTGGCTGTGTTTATTTCAAAACATTCTGTGTCACATTTTAAGGCATTGAGTTTAAATATAAGCAAGTGCAAATGAGATTTAAGAGCTACAGTGGAGGGGAGGATTGTGAGTAAATAGCTAATTCAGTTTTAGTCTTGTCCTCCCAAAAATGGTATATATTCAGAAATGCAAACGTCATAATGACTACTAGTATGGTGCTTTTTTTTTTTTTTTTCTCAGAACTTGTCAGTCCTTGGTCACAAGAGTATGGAAAAGAGCACCCAGAACATTCTGCTAAACATTTTTTCTGTTCCATGGAGGAAAGTAATTTTGGGATTCAAATGAATTGAGGGTGAGTAAATGACAGATTTGTCATGTTTAAACATAACTTAAAAGTAATGTACTTTTTTGACTTACTAAAGCATAAAAATACCACAATATAGGCTATTTGCTGATATAGGAAGCGTGTTAAAGGGTTACTCCATCCCAAAATGAAAATTTTGTCATTAATCACCTACCCCCATCTCGTTCCAAACCCGTAAAAGCTTTGTTCGTCTTTGGAACACAATTTAAGATATTTTGGATGAAAACCGGGAGGCTTGTGACTGTCCCATTGACTG